>PVIJ01010867.1:0-49538 GCA_004024925.1 Scalopus aquaticus | reverse complement strand
CCTTAACAAAATTTTACACAATACATATCAGATGTATTGTGTGCAAATTTTTTTTCCCAGTTGGTAGGGTGTCTGTTAGTTTTGGTTAATGTCTCTTTTGCTACATAAAGGACTTATATAAAGAAAACTACAGAACTCTGTTGAAAGAAATAGAAGATGACACAAGAAGATGGAAAGGCATCCCTTGTTTATGGATTAGAAGGATTAGCATTATCAAAATGGCAATCCTACCAAAAGCAATTTACAGATTCAATGCTATGCCAATAAAAATCTTAATGACATTCTTCAAAGAAATAGATAGACTACTGATGAAATTCATATGGAACCACAAAAAAACCTCGCATAGCTAAAGCCCTCCTAACTAAAAAGAAAGAAAATGGAGGAATTTCACTCCCTGATTTCAAACTATACTAGAGAGCCACAATAATTAAAACAGCATGGTACTGGAACAAAAACAGACAGAAAGACCAATGGAAGTGAATAGAATACCCAGAATTAAAGCCACATATCTATGAACAACTAATCTTTGACAAAGGAGCAAAGAAAATGCAGTGGAACAAGGACAGTCTATTCAATAAATGGTGCTGGGAAAACTGGGCAGCCACACGCAAAAAAATGAAGCTAGACTACTACCTCGCACCCTACACAAAAGTCAACTCAAAATGGATAAAAGACCTGGATGTAAGACCTGAAACCATAAAATGCATAGAAGAAAATACAGGCAAAACTCTACACGACATACATCTCAGCAAAATCTTGAAAGACACATCCCTCAAGGCGAAGGAAGTGAAAGACAATATAAACAGATGGGATCATCAAAATAAAAAGCTTCTGTACAGCCACTTATTGTTCTTATAGTTCAAAAGTTTATTTTTAGTTCACCTGTTTATATACCACATATTATGGAAATTGAACTGTGTTGTCTTTCTCTGGCTTATTTCGCAAAGCATAAATTAATACTTTCTAGGCCCATCCTTGTTGTAAATGGCAGGAGTTCATATAGCTGTATAGTATTCTATTGCATGCATATATATATATATATATATATGCACGCATATGTGTATATACACATATATGTATATAACTATACATACACATGTGTATACACATATGTATGTATATATACATGCATGTATACACGCATGTGGACTAAACATATTTCAAGTACTCAAAATAGTTATGTGTAGCTAGTAGATACAGTATCAGGCAGCAAGGCTCTAAAATGTCTTTGTGCTTATTTTCTGACTGTTAGTTTCATACAGCACATTCGGTACCGATTCAGAAATATCTAATACAAGTATCTTGTAAATATTACCCTCTTTGTTTTCTTCCTAAAGTTAGCTCTTAAAAAAAACCATTTTTCCCAAGTGTCTCAAGTTTTAAACTTTGACTCTTTCAATCACTGCAAAATTCATCAAATACAATTCCATATATTATATGTTTCATAACTATTCTTTTACATAAGATACTTGTGAGAATAAGTAATATTATAATGTTATAATGCTTATTTTCCCTCTATTCTCATATATATTCAGTTGTTAATTGACGGTTAAATATATTCCTATTTATTATTTATCTATTTTCAATTTATGTCTAATTTCCATGTAATGTTTTAAGGGTAACATCTTTGTCATAGTATTTTTTGGAATTTACATCTCCTGTACCATATGAGGATATGCAAATTGCTTACTTCCTGGTGTCAATTGAAATTTTTATTTCAATATAACTTATTTCTTTATTCAATATTTCTTTTTTTCAAGAATTTGTAAAGAAGCAAAATAAAATTTTCTCTTGTTTTAATAGATTTATTTTTCTCTCCCTAACCCTTTATGCTGTCATGACTTTATATTTCTGTGTCCATCTTCAATATAATCTTATAAAGTTCCATTGGTTCCTGACTTTCAATTTCCTGGCCATCTTTTCCTTAACCGGATGATCATACACCAAAGTAAAATATCTTGTTTGAATATATGGCATGTCTGAAGGAATAGTAGTCAGTACTGGCTTCACAGTGCTTTTCAGTACCTCAGTGCTTAAGATATGACCGGCCAATTATCTCAAAAATATATATAGTGTTTATAGTAGTGAATTATTGGACTAACAGTAGGCCTTTAGTAAGTACTGTAGATATATTCTATGACTTTAAAATCAACTTGAAAGAGCAACTTGAGTTTTACAATAAAATGTTGCAAAGATGGCACAGAGAAACTGCAGTTTCCCTAATACTGTGGTTTATTTGTCAAAAACAAAAGGTGCATCATCATACACTGTTGATAGGACTGTATGGCCCAGCACTATGGAAAATGGTGTGGAGATTTCTCAAAATATTAAAAATATTTCTACCATATGATCCCGCAATTCCACTCCTAGGTATCTACTCGACAAATGAAAAAACACTAGTTCGTAGGAATATACACACTCTGACCTTTATTGCTGCACTATTTACAATAGCTAAGTTATGTAAATAACCTAAGAGGCCAACAACAGATGAGTGAATTAGGAAGATATGGTACATACATACAATGGAATTCTACTCAGTTATAAAATAAACTGTTGTCATTTGAGACAACATGGATGGAAGTGGAGGTAATTATGCTAAGTGAAAAAAGTCAGGAGAAAGGCAGAAACCAGATGATGCCTCTAATATGGGAAATTTAAGTAAACAAATTTGCAAAGGGTCACATAAATCCAAATTTGTGAAAAACCCTGGAAATCCTACTGTGGGGTTAAGGCTAAAATGGGGAGAGGGAGAGGGAGCGCAAACTGTGGACTCTTCAGGGGAGAACAGTGAAATATGGTGGAGGACTAAGGGTGCCTTGGTGGTGGGATTGGTGTGGTAACATATACCCGAAGGATACACAGTCCTTTACCTCTAGGTTATATACAGCTTTGGGGACCAATAATACCTCAAAAAATACACAGGAAGAGAATATCTAACAGCCCAAATTGTCAGTTATCTGTATCAATTGATATCTCTGAACAAACAGGAGTAAGCCCCAGACTCTTTATCTAGTTGAGCAACTGGAAATGTACTTTTTTGAGATAGCTGTCCTTGAAGTGGACGGCTAGACAATCAAAGCTTAAGTACTTGCATGATAGAAAAAAGAAAAACCAGCTGTCGGGGCTTACTTACACTGGCATTATGAGATACTCACACAGAATAAAAGCACATCTTCTGTTGTGCTTCTAGAATCAGCCATTTCTGCAATGAACTTTATGCTATTGCAGATATTAGAAATCATACTGTCTGGGTGTGCTCCTGGCCTTCTCAGCTGATTGAGCAAAGATATCTAATCATGTACTAATCCATGGGTGCACCCATATCTATAAATAGTTTTATGTATACCTACCTATTTGCATTAATTTGTTAAGATTTCTTTAAGAAGTACTTCAGACTATGAATTAAATAACAGAGCAAGAACAGACTTTTACTTGTAGTTTTGGTGACTAGAAGTTCAAGATCAAGGTGTTGCAAGTTTGGTTCTCTTGAGGCTGCTCTCCTTAGCTTACAGAATGGCTATCTTTTTGCTTAGTGATCTCCTTCCTGTGTTTTTCTATCTATGATATTTCTTCATATATGTAAAAATTTTAAAAGGATCCAGTCAGATTAGATTAGTGTCTACCCCCAAACTTCATTTTACCTTAGTCACCTCTTTAAAGGTCTTTTCTCCAACTGCTGTCACATTTTGTGGTACTAGTAGTTAATGCTTCAACATAGAAATTTTGCAGGAACACAGTTTCGTCTATAATAGTATTTTGTGTTAAAATGATTCATAGTGAGGTTGCCTATAAATCCATCACATATATCATTCTTTCCTTCTCTTCTTGGTGATCAGTTAAGTACCACTCCAAAAGTGATCTTATCCTGCATTGCCTCACATAATTGTGTAATTTTAGCTCCATCCATCCTAGTCCTATATACATCTCAAAAAACACATGATTTCATTGTTTTACATCCTTTTCGTATCTTTTTTTTTTTTTTTAATTGAAGTGTCATTGGTTTGCATCCCTACTGGTGCTTTGGAAGTATAGGATCTCCCCCCTCAAGTGTAGTCCCCACAGCACACCCAGTACCATAGTCCTGCACCATAATTCATGTGCACTCTCCCTGTTCTTACCACTCCCCAATCCACTCCACTACCCTTCTGGAAAACAATGTGGAGGTTTTTCAAAGATTAAAAATGAATCTGACATACAACCCAGCAATTCCATTTCTAGGTATCTACCTGAAGATATACTAAATCAAAAGGAAACTTAGACTTAAAAATAGGCACTTTGTTACTATTAATCTGTGCATACTATCAGTCCATTCATTTCTCTTCCAGACATGTTTTTCTCCCTTCCTCTCCCTCTCTGGATGCCTCCGTTCTATGGTCAGCTTTTAAGAGTTGGTTTTAAAGTTTGTCTTTGACCTTTGTTTGGTTTCTTTGTGTTCCACATTTAAGTGACACAATCTGGTGTTTGTTTCTTCTGGGGCATATTTCACCTAGCATAATGACTTCCAGCTTCATCTATGTTGCAGCAAATGGCTTGAGTTTATCCTTTTGATCTCTGAGTAGTATTCCATTGTGTATATATACCACATCTTCTCAATCCATCTCCTTTCTAACAGCAGATAAAATTGCTTTTTAAGACTGTTGTTTTAAGTTAGGTACTTGTTGCTCCTAAACATACACAAAGTTGTCCCAGACCTATTCTTTCTCTCAACCCAATTCTGTTGGAAAAAAAAAAAATGTAACTATGGTGGTTATTTAATATTAGGAGAATTTAGAAATGTGCTAATAACAAAATAAAGTTTTTAGGAAATATTCTGAATGACTATCTTTGCGGTACGCAAAGAAGATGGATGGTGCCAATAACATTCCAGATTAGGGTAGACAGCTGCATATGCTAATTATTATATATTCAAATTACAGTAAAGAAATCGATTTTCTTGTGTGAGATAGGATACAAACTTTATGGGTAATTGTGAAATGAAAAGAATTTCACATTTAAATGATATTGGCATTAATTGCATTAGTCAAGAGTGAGCTTTTAGGTCATTACTGAATCTAAAAGTGAGAAATCTTCATATATTACATCAAAGCTCAATAATTGTATACAAAGATAAAAAATGCCAGTCTACTTTGAAAAAGAAAATATTTCTAGCATTTACAGCATGTACTATGCACATAAGTTCTGTTTATCTATAACGTCTTTGCCTTCACTTCAAAAGTTTAAAACTTAGTTTCTAACAGAGGAGGAACAACACATGGCTCTACGAACAGACCCAGTGAGAGGTTTTGGTTGGTTTTTGTATTTTGTTGTGTTTTTCCATTTTGTTTCCAAATCCTTTTTCATTCTCAGTTGGTGCAGACAGCTGTGTCTACTTTAGGACATGGGCATTAAGTTGAAAGACCATGTGTAATTATATGTTGTTAGGTATCCAGAGTGTTTGTGACATAATAATGATGATAATAATTATTTTCATGGAAATGCTCTAACATTAGATTTACATGTAATAGTCTCTCTTTTAGTGCCTTTTACTTCATCTAATTATAGGGCTTTGGATCAACGGGTCTCTGGCAATGAAAATTCCTATCTGCATAATTGGCCCCAAACCCAAACCTCTGCCTATGTATATTTCATCTTCTGTCACAAATTCTATTTCACAAATTTTATCAGGATCTTTTTTTGGGGGGAAGGGCGAGAAGACAACATTAAATATTTTAAAATATATGCATACAAATTCATATGACTTTGAGACCAGTTAAGACTGACCAAATTGTGTGTATATAGACCTAGAACTGAACATTGCTGGCAGCTGTTAAAAACTCTTCAGGAAGTTGAAGATAGATTAGAGTTCTCTAGAGAAACAGAACCAGTAAGTTGAGTGTGTGTTTATACTTATAGCAGGTCCTCAAATAACATTTTGCACAATCTTCCTTTCGTTATGTTCATGAGATGAAACAATCCAGGCCTACAGTGAGTGAAACATTATTTGAAGATCTGCTTTCCTTTCATGTTGCTTGATTTTAAGTCAATTTCTAGGAACCTACTGATGATAGAGGACTTACTGTATTTATGTGTATGGAAAGAGATTCATTATAAGGAATTGGATCATTCAGTCATAAAGTTTGACAAGTTCCCATAACTTCAGGCTGAGAGAGCAAGCTAGAGACCCTGGTTAGCCAATGTGATTCCTGTTTGAAGACTGGCAGACTTGTGATCTATAGTTTTTGTCCTCACATATTGTATCAATTAAGATCATAATAAATGAACTAATTATGGTGCTTTGTTATAGTGGGAAGTAAAAGATGGTATGTGAGCATGTCAAACACGAGCCACATATGATGGGTGTGTGTATGTGTTTACTTTATAAGCAGCATTATTCAGGGAGGTGGTATCTTACATATTACTAAAGAAATAACTTTTTTAGTTGTGGTATAAAAAGGTGTTTTTACAAAAGGCTTATGAGAAAAATTACATGTCTTGGTATTTATAGTTTAATAGGACTGATGTATATTTGCTAGCTGAAAAGTTTAGACTTTATCTGGAGAGATATGAAAGGCTACTTTAGAATATTTAGGCTGAGAGTGATATGATCATATTTTGTAACTGTTTTTTATCCTTAAATGTAGCTAACAGGATACAGGAATTTTGGTATAAGCTACTGTCTATCATATTCAAATATATTTAATGCACAATAAAAAGAATGACCCTAAGCGTGGTGCTTTGACCTTAAAAATGCAGTATCTCAAGACCACTGATCTTTAAGACCTTAAAGTCAAGAAAAAGCAGTATAATAGAACTGGAAAAGTTCAAAGATAGACAGAGAAAAAACAATACATTGATTGGAGTGATTAAAGAGTCCTTTGTGGAGTAGGTGACATAAGGATTATGCATACACTACACGTTGCAATTTTATTTTTATTTTTTATTTTTTTATTTTTTTAGGTGATGAAGAGTAGTTTTATTATTTTTTTTATTTGTGTCTTTTACATTACTGTATATTCCCCGTAGGTTTCCCACCACCAATTCACCGGTGAACCATCACCACAGCCCCCTGTGCTCCCCCTCCCCGGTTCTGAGCCCCAATCCTCCCCACTCTCTCACTGGTTGACACTCTTGTATTCGGTTCCCCTATATTCCTGTTATAAGTGAGACCATTCGATATTTTTCTTTTTCCTTTTGGCTTATTTCGCTGAGCATGATCCCTTCTAGTTCCATCCATGTTGCTGCGAATTGCATGTGTTTATCTTTTTTGAATGCTGAATAGTATTCCATTGTGTGTATGTACCACATCTTCTTGACTCTTATAATCCCTTTGGATATATCACAGCATTATAGCTACTGAATTTCATATTTTGCCTAAAATATTAAGGCAGCCTTTTTTGCATGCACTTATATACATAAATTTAAAATTGGGTTCTGTCACTTAGTCTTATTCTTACAGGTTGTGTAAGATTTGGTGGCCATTTGTTTTACAAACTAGGTTTATAGGGGACAATTTTGATTCCACAATTTTTTTTTAATCCACCAAACTTAATGTGATACTAATCCTGTAAATCTTATTATACATCCTTGTTCATCCTTGTTCTCATTTGGTCAATTTCATTCTCACCATATCAATTGCTAAAAGCAGTTTAGACCTTAGCATTCTTTTAAATTACCTTAACCAATATTTTCAGTCTCATCTTTTAATAATACCTTTCATCTCTGTCTGAAATCCAAGCTCAAGAATATGGCTTTTAATAGCCACTAAAATGTTTTTACTCACTTTTTAGTGTTTCACATTCAAGAGGATAAAATGAATGTTAAAACACACTGTTACACTCCTTCTGTTTAAGCAACTGAAAAGTAGTAAAGCATATTACATAGGAAATCAAAGCCTGTTGAATTTTAACTCCTTTCTGACCAATTACATGTGTTTCACTGAGCTTCTGCTTTTATTATTTGAAAAGTGAACTTAAATAATATGTTTATTGTCACTTGGCTTAAAAAATAGATTTGAAATTCAAAACTTGATTAATTCAGACGCAAACTGTGTTCTAACTCAACCTTAGTGAACTCAGTTAGACTTACTTTTCCTGCCATAGAGAAAATGATCATATAAAAAGGCTACTTTGCAAGGATGCTCTGTGTTTAGTTCAGTCCTGGTTTTTATGATGTCAAGAATTTGGGGCAGACCAGACACCTCATTCCTGGTTTTGCCAATGTAAAACTCCACGACCTCACGAGAAAAATGTATCTGAACTAGTTTCTAGTTTACAGTAATTGTGACATATTTACAGTAAGATTTGTAATGAAATGAAAAGAAAAAATGCAAATGACTCAATATTTGCAAGGCATATTACTTGATTTATATTCTTTTTTTTTAATTCCTAAGACTTTTTTTTTAAGATTGATTTATTTATACGTACAAGCTGGGGTACAGGCCAGAGGTGTGGGGTGGCAAGAGGGTTCACCAGAGACAGAGTGGGGAGCAGAACAGGCAGATCAGAAATACACTGCTGAGGGGAGCAGCGGGCGAGGCAGGAGAGGTCTGCTGCACCATGTGGGATTCTCCCCGTCCAGGCGTCGAACTCGCATCATGCGCTGCTGACAGCTCCACAGCGCAGCGCTCAACCACTGCGCCACCAGGGAGGCCTTGATTTATATTCTATAAAGAATCTTTGCTTGGGATTTTCAGAATCCAGCAAAGAATAGTGCATTTTATTCTTCCAACTACAAAATTAATATATAATCTATCAATCCCTTTTTTATTACATAAAGTATGCCGAGAAACAGTATATATGAGATGGTTTTGGGCTTTGCATTGAGGGGATATGGCATGAATGCACTTACCTGAGAAAGAAGACCAGGTTTCCTATTTTCATTCCTCCCTCTTGATTTATATGTATTGACTTTATTGTCAATATTTTATAATGCTGGCTCATATGTTTTTAGACAGTGTGTATGTCTTTAAAATACAAAGTAAATTTGTTCTCCACTCAACTTACAAAAGACACTTGCACAAATACAGATACTTTCCCTGGGAAATTTTAGTGAAGTTAAATTGAGCATCAGGTAAGTAGAGATTGTAATGAATGAAAACCAACTCAGGTTGAGTATGGAAAGTATATTATGTTTTGGATTAAATAGTCTAAAATAATGTTTTTCTAAATTTTAGAAATAATAATATGTTAAGGAAAATATATTTTGGCTTAAATATTTGATATCAATGTGGACGTAGAGAATAAATGTCAAAAACTTGACTGGGCAAGTAGATAGCAGCTGGTTGTTAAAAGGACAATTAGTCCTTTGGTCTAAATTATCTGCGTGAACATGTGCCAAACCTTATCAGCTCACCCCTCCTTTTTGTTTTCTATGGCAGCTGTGCATGCTATTGGGTCATGGTCAAAAGCAAAATTGAAACCCAGTGAAATTCTTAATTTCTTATAAATTCAGTGTTTTATTTTTACCTGGGTTCCTGTTTGTCTAATTTTCAAGTCATTTTTCTTCACTTAGATTCCAGAAAAAAATATTGCCACTAGAAATTGCACATCCATTGGGCCAAACATTATTAGTGCAAGCAATAGAAATTTTTATGTTTAGGTGGTTTGCATTTGCAATTTACTCACTAATTTGCAATTGAGGTAATATTTCGATTTTTCATGATGGCAGTATTTGAAACTTAACAATTTTTTTTTTTTGTGACTGTGAAGAGAAAACAGCGGTTCTGAGTTGGTAGCTAGGAATTTTACAGTACAACACTGCTCATGTCCAGAGTTTGAACATTCAGATAAAAACTCTAATTTAGGATTCCCACCAAAATCCCTGCTGTACCTTTTCAAATAAGCACTTAGAATCCTCAAAATTAGTGACTTCTGTCCCAACTGCCTTAAAAATAAAAGATACTTGTTTCCCCTCTATGACTCGATAAATAGGACTGCCATCCCCTCACTTTTATCCCCCACTTTTTCTGGAACCTGTAAGGAATAAATCTTGTGGTTTCTTTGGTAAGGGTGTATTGAAACTGCACTTTCAATCAAAATGGACCCCGGCTTTCTCTTCCCCAAATGGAAGTTTGATGCTGAGGGTGTTTCTGTTGAGCCCATGTGGGTGGTTTTGTGCCTCCTCATTTAGCAGGTCATAATCTGTATATTAATTTGATATGCCAATTATTGGACCACCAACATAGTGGGTGGGTTCTTTGATGATACCTTTGGATGTAAACTCATAATGAAATCAATTCCTAAGTATGCACACCAGGATAGATTAGGAAATAGCCTTGAAATGGATGGTGGATACTCATTCTCAATATTGTCAGATCCCTCAAAGTAACTTTTCCCAGTATTTACTTACAAGATAATGGGTAGAGAGAACATCAGATATCAGATTACAATTTTTTTAGTGAGAGCATATATCTGTTTCCTTATGTCAGGGAAATTACATATATAAAGTAAATAAAGTGAAGGTTTGTTTATATTGGGGATAGATAGAACAGTGAGAGAAGAAAAGTAAATTGTTTTCAGTTAGTAAAGGGGACTGCGTGTCATCTTCTTATACATTTATAGAATCTACTCAATGAAGTAGAATAGCACGACTATCTAATACTTTTTCTATGGTTACTGTTATTGTAGGGCAACCAAAATGGGGCAAAACTGCTAAACAAAACAAACTTTATTCAGAATCTCGGATTATAATCTGGAAGACACAGATGTAAGATATTCTAAAATTGTGCTCTGGGTCTTCCTGGTGGTGCAGAGGTAAAAGTGTCAGTGCTATCAAGCTATCACCAGCCAATGTGGCCTGAGTTCAATCCCTGGCCAGGGAGCTAACACACATGGTGCAGCAGACCTCTCCTGTCTCACCCACTGCTCCCCTCAGCAGTGTATTTCAGCCAATATTCCTGTTCTGCTCCCCACTCTGTCTCTGGTAAATCCTTTTACCCCCTGCACCTCCAGGCTACACCCCAGCTCTTGTGTGCATAAATAAATAAAAACGTCTTTAAAAATATAAAATTGTGCTCTGGGGAAAGAGTAGGTTTTATAAAGGCAAACACTGAAAGGAACTTTTCAATTATTTAACTTTATTTTTTAATCAGAATTGTGATTGGTGAAAACAAACTCCATCAGTTTTCACTGCTAAGCACACTATGAATTGTAGTGATAGTTATTATTAAAGCAGTTTGTATGTCACATGCATTTCTTTGTGTTTTGTTTTTCCTGTTTCTTACTGGTGCATTATTACCTTGTCATAACAAGAAGAAAAAGTAGTTTTTGAACGTTGTGCTTGAAATTATAGTAGAGTGGTTATTATTTTGTTGAATTAGAGAGAAAATTTATTTTGCAGTGATATTATAGTAATGTTAAAAGAATAAAATATACATTTGCATTACCAGAATAAAGATTCAACCCAGGATTCCAAATTCACAGGAAGACTATGATCAGAAAATTGAAAATTACAGAATTTCTTCACATAGGAAAATAAAAAATTGAACTGTAATTAAATTTTCAGAATTAATAAAACAATGAAAGTATTTATTGCTGGTGAATTAACTGAATTACCATTATAGAATTTGAAGAAATGTGTCCAAAATTTATTAAGTAATAGAAACCTTTGGAGAGACTAATGGTATGCAAAATTGGGGAAATTGGGAGCAGCATTCATAGTTAAAAAACAAGGCACTTATTTGTACTGGTATTTTTTGGCTGTTAAGTTGACAGATGTTACCAATATTTTCTTCATCAGAGGAATCAGTGACAAATTGGAAGTCTCAAATAAATTAAACTCTATGCAGTAGTTTGACATAATTTCAGAGTAGAAGAGTAAATAAACACTCATTTAGTACAACCTGAAGTGGAATCTGCTAAGATGTATGAAACTGATGGTAATAAAAATATATATATTGAGCAAAAATGGTTAGTTGGGGAAATTTACAAAATGTTTGATAGGAAAAGTAGTTTAAAGTCTCTAATAATAGTATTCATTAAAAGGTATTTTGGTGACAGTATTTTTTCTATCATGTAAAATTTAATCAGAAATTCATCAAGTTTAATTTCTCTTGTGCATTTGTCAGTTCAGGGACATTTAATCAGAAAAAAAAATGGAGTAACCAACTTTCCCGATCACCCTGTTTTGATAGAATTACTGTAGCAATACTGTGCTGGGATATTTCATACTCAGAACCTAAAAAATTTTTTTCTGAATATAAGAACCATCTTCAATCATTATTAGAAAAATAACAAATAGCTCTGGAAATTAGCTTTGTGTATAATATATAATGTCCAAATAATTCAACCAAAAATGAAAAGGTAAAATACTGTTTATGTGAAACTTGTCCTTCAGTAAAGTCATTTTGGTGACAACTCTATTTGTATTGAGTCAAGTGATATCAGGCTTATTTACTTCCTTTGCTGTCAGAAGTTAAATTAAGACGTGATATTCCTTTACCAACACAAATTTTCAGTGTTCAGTCAGTATTTCAAAAGGAAATTGCTGTATTTTAGAATCCATTTTACTGTTTAATTGAGCTCTACCTAGTCTTCAAATGGAAATGACTACTTTGCAATATAATTACATGTGAAGAGGCAAATGTCAAAAGAATAGACTTCCATAAATACCTTTGAGGCAATAAATATGTTCAAATAAAATACACTTAAATGAATATCACTGACAGTATCTTTGTGAACACAGTACCTTTTACTTTTGGGATAAAATATGAAAAATAAAATGCATAAAATCTTGTTACTTTAACTTAATGAAACTTTCCCATCAATTTATTTATTTTTATTTTTTAAATATTTATTTATTTATGCATACCTGAGCTGGTGTGTAGGCCAGAGGTGTATGGGGGCTGAGAGAATTCACCACAGACAGAGTGGAGAGCAGAACAGGTGGATTGACTGAAATACACTGCTGAGGGGAGCAGCAGGTGCAACAGGAGAGGTCTGCTGCACCATGTGTGTTAGCTCCCAGGCCAGGAATCTAACTCTCCTTTGCAGTGGCTGCAGATAGCTTCACAGTGCTGAGACTTAACCCCTTGTATCACGCTTTCTTGTCAATTTAAATTATAGCTAATTCTAAATTTAAAAAACAATCGCAAGTCCTCCTTGGTGGCACAAGGGTTAACGTCTCAGCACTATCAAGCTATTGCCAGCCACTACGGCATGAGTTTGATCCCCAGCCTGGTAGCTAACCCACATGGCACAGAAGACCTCTACTGTTTTCCCTGCTGTGCCCCTCAGCAGTGTATTTCAGTCAGTTTGCCTGTTTGGCCTCCGACTCTGTCTCTGGTGAATCCGCTCACCCTCTACACTCTGGCTTCTCACCCTCTACACCTCTGGCCTAGACTCCAGTTCTTGTTGACATAAATAAATAAATCTTTAAAAAAAAATAAAAAATAAATAAAACATAGTCACACAAAATGTTATCCATTCAGCAAGAATTATTTTCATTAATAGACCTGTACTGCTTAAATCTATACTCAGTTATCATTTTCTTAAAATGTAAATGAAATACATAAAAAACGGTTTCATGTATCATCAGAATTTGTCTGAGGATTGTGCTTTATACCATTATAAAGAAATTCCCATTCCCAGTTCCATCACTACCTCAAAATCAGAAGCAGAGAAATAATGCTATTTCCTTTAGTTTAACAGATAGTCTCAGACATAATTATCTATGTTAATATGTCTACATTATCTTCCCATTATATTATTTTTAGTCACAACCTTCAGACTTACCAAACACTAAAATATGGTTTTTCCTGGTGATTATGGGCTTCTTTGTTTCTCACTTTTGAATACAAAAACATGGCAAAAATAAAAGGGGCTTTATCTTTTTTTTTTTTTTGAGATTGTTGTGTTTTAGAAACTACTGTATAAAAAGTGTTTTGAATTTACTTGGATATATGAATACTTTTATATTTCAGTATTAACACAAACTTGCAATAGAAAAGATAATCAGTGGAGATAATTAAACTCATTATAATTAAAGAACACAAAGATGAATAAGGTCATAGTTAATAAGTACTTAGTCGTTAAGATAAGGATGATGCATTAATAAAAAAAAAATTCCTAAGAATCTGTGTTCTGGGAATTCCATGTTAAAATATGCATGAAGACTTGTAGGACTTGCTCCCTGACAATTTTTACTATCAGTTTCTGTTCTAGTTTTTTTGACCTTGAAGATGAAAATTCATTAAAATGTCTTAATTATCTAGGCCTTCAACTTTTAGAACAGATGTTTACATGGATGCTTGACTGCATTATATGTAATACGACAAATATAATTACCTTTCAAAATTCAAATGATTGCTATGCAGCAATGTAAGTATAGGAGAAGATTCCCAGAATTTACCACTTACTGTCTGATCTGCATGTAATCCATGTATATTTTTCACATCTCCTGTTGTACTTTGTCACTTTCATCAAATTAATGGCATTAATTAGTAGCAGCTCCTTTTTACCAGTGACTTCTTAGTAGCCTTTATTCAGCTTTATTGGCCTATAGTTTTCTTTTTTTGTTAATATCATTTTTTGGTTTGGGGATCAGGGTAAATTGGCCTCATAGAATCTGTTGGGGAGTTTTCCTGCCTCTTTGGTTTTTTTGAAGAGTGTGAGTAGGATAAGTATTAGATCTTTATAGGTTTGGTAGAATTCCATGGAGAAGTTGTCTGGACATGGCCTTTTGTACTTGGGGAGTCTTTTTATTACTTTTTAAATTTCAGTGCTTATGATTGATCTATTTGGAGTATAGATTACATTACCAATTCTTTTAGTAAGGTTTTACATGGATTCACTTGTAAAATTGTTGTAATACAAAAGCATTATTAAGATGAAATGTTTGTTGTATAGCTAATGTTAAGCATATAAAAGAAGGTTAAATTTTTCTGGCCACTTTTTTTTCCCCTTCTAGAAATGTCTTATTATAAATGTCTTAAAAACGGGAAATCTCATGCGTGAATTGAGACTTAGTATATTAGGAACATGCTATATTATATATCTTTTTGAATCAGTATTTTATATAACTAAGATGCAGAATCAAAATGTTGATAGATCCAATTTAAAGATGTAGTTTCCTGATGGAGAGCTTTTTAGTAATGATTTCTAATTAATCTAGATTATGGGTGGCATAATAATAGAAAATTGATTAAAAATGCTTGATAAAATCCTCTTTTTAGAGGCAAATCTTTATATATGTAGCAAAGTATACAGTGGCTTAATGTAATCTTTTATGCCTGTGTTGCATTTAAGTATGTGAAATATGAAATGAGGTAGGTAGATTGATTTGTATTTTGGAGATAGAAGGAATGAAACATCTGCCAACTTCAAAGGCTGACTTTTTAATGACATTTTTAGTAATCATAAAGAATTCATATAAGCAAGCATTAAAGAAATCATGCTCAGAAAAACAATCCAAGCCCTGAAACTGTTAGCTTTGAAAGAGACAGAGGACAGTGGGGCAGTGGAAACGGTGGCACTTTGGGAACATGTTGGAACCATAACTTTAGTTGAGTACAAAAGGACAATTGTGTAAAATCAGCCTATTGAAAATAACAAGATATACAATGGAGCCATCAAGGCAAACTAACAGAACACTAGTAAATAAATTTTTTTTAAAAAGCTCCATTTTTCTTGATTTCATCACAGTAACATCTGCAAATTTTTTTCAATTACAGTGTTCCATTCATTTATCAGAAACACTTGTAGTAGACAACCAAAAATCAAAATAAAAAATGAAAAGAAAATGTAATTACATCTGAAATTAATAATACATAATGGTGAATGTTGCTTTACCAGCACTAAAGTCAATGAAAGCTACCCTGAGGAAATCAGTCATGTTTAACTCCTAAAAACAAATGATGAAATGTTAATTGAGAATACAGTGTCTGTTCCCTCAAACGTCTCTTATTTATTTTTCAGGGAAATCTGAATGTCACATTTACACAATGTTCCTAAAACCTTGAAAACGTCTTTAATCAAATTAGAAACACTTATAAGATAGTTGCTTGAGAGTGTGTGAATGTTGGTGTGTTTGAGGGTGTGCGTGTGAATAAGATTGTATGTTTATGTGAATATGAAGGTACATTTGTTTCTGTTTGTTTGAAGTTGTTATTGTATATAAGTGTGCTTATGAGTGTACATGTGTAACAATAGGTGTGAATGTTATTACTCTGAAACTAAGTCATGTTTATAATGTCATTTTGAAAATATTTATTTAGTAGAACTGGGTGTAGACCAGAAGTTCAAGGGGCGAGGATTCACCAGAGAGACTGGGGAGCAGAACAGGCAGATCTACTGAAATACACTACTGAGGGGAGCAGTGGGCCAGGTAGGAGATATCTGCTGCATCATATGTGGGTTAGTTTCCTGCTTAGAGATAGAACTCAGGCTGCAGTGGTGGTAGTGTTGAAACTCAAGTCCTAGGCCACCAGGGAGGCCCAAGTTGATAATGGCTTTTTCTGAAAGGTCTCTTGAAAAAAATAATCACCCTTAAATGGGTGGGTATATGCATCTGCATTTAAATATACTTATCTAATAAAGAGACAAGTTCATTAGGCCAGTTTTAAGGCTAATTTCCTTCCCAGTCCAGCAGAATTGAACTTATTAATGCATGATAGAGTACTATCTGTTGAAAAGGGTCATTACAGATTGGGTATTGGCCCGTTGTGGATGTCTTATAGAAGTTTTTATTTCTATGCATGTGTTCAGAGATCAAAAGAAATGAAAATCCCATATATATTAAAAAAAATATATATATATTTTTAGTCAATTGAGCTCTCCTTGAGAACATTAATGTCACAAGCTTGCTAAGGTGTTTGTTTTACTACCTTGAAAAAGTCATATTTTTTGGTTCTTTTTTTTAAGATTTACTTATTTATGTATACTAGTTGGGGTACAGGCCCAGAGGAGTGGGGTGGCGAGAGAGTTCACCAAAGACAGTGGGGAGCAGAACAGGCAGATCGTCGAAAATACACTGCTGAGGGGAGCAGCAGGTGAGGCTGGAGAGGTCTGCCGCACCATGTGGTATTCTCCCGACTGGGTGTCAAACTCGCATTGCCACTGCCAACAGATCCATAGCACAGCACTTAACTGCTGTGCCATCAGGGAAGCTCTGAGAAAGTCATATTTTATCTTGTGTTTTCCTTTCTCAATTTTAATAGATACTAGGAGAAGACAATAAAGGTGTTTCATTTCTATGGAAAAGGACTGTTTTTTTCTTTTCCATAATACATTTTGCAGATTTATAATACTGGGTTGCTTCATGATGATTGCTTACAATAAAAAGTGTTTGGGTTTAGTAAGGTAGATACAACATGTTCTTACCAGAATTTAAAAAAAAAGTAACTTTCATATAGTGCTTACATGTCAAGCTTCATATCTGTATTATCTACTTTAATTCTCATGATTACAGTAGGAGGTATGTTTCATGATTTCAATTTTAAAAAAAGGAGATCAACTCATTCATTGAATGACAAGTACAAGGTTTGACATCACAAGTAAGTGGTGTATACAGCGTAAAATCTAGTTGGATTGGCTTCATTTAACAATTATGCATTGACCCATTCTATACTTTTAATTGTGGTATTTTTTTCATATTTTTCTGCAGTCAGTTAACCTATGTGTTATTTAAACCTGAATTTCTAACAAGTTTTCAAGTCAAGTTTATTTTCATGGGGATAACATATTAATATTGCTTAGTACTAGTGTTGAGTGGAACATGTTTTGTAGGTCCTTATTCTAATAATTTGCAAAGTATACTGTCTATTTTTATTTCCACTAATTAATACTCCCTTGGATAGCCTTCCTTGGGAAATGTATTCTAAGACATTTAGCTGTAAATTGTTTATATGAAGAATGCCCTGGAGAAAATTACCTACACAGGAAAAGGAGATTAAGATGAGGGAAAGGTTGGAGTAATTCAGTTGTGAACAAAAGTCAATTTTCATAGAAGAAATAAAGATCTGGTATCATCTATGGGTTATGGACTTGTATACGATTTCATCTGTGAATTTATCCGGGAATCTTTAGACTGAAATTTTTCCACATTTGAGATACAATGTTCTGTGGTGATACCTGTTATTCTCATCTTCATTTTTAGCTCTGTAATTGGAAGTCTATACATAAAGTTCTTCAACATCACTGGTTACATTTCTTCTATACTGACCTGCCTATACTTTTTTTGTGCAAATTTTGTCTTCAGTGTTTCATTTTTAAGTGCCACAAATGATCTCATGCTCTTAAAAAAAAACTCTGTATTGGTTTGGTAAATTTTCTAATTTTTCAAATTTTTTTTTTTTTTAAATCAGGCTCCATGGACTTTTAAATGTAATTGAGAATTCAGGACAGGCAATATCTAATATTTAAGTAGGTGTTTCATTGTATATTTTTCAAAAAGTTTTATGATTTTTACTATATATTTTACAGGGAAGATAATTTTTATTCACTCGAATTAAAAAAGATCAATTTAAACTTGGCTTTTGCTGGAAAAAGTGTAGATTTTTATAAAACATACTAAGTGCCCAATTGGTTTCCATTAGTATCATCCTCTAAAATGCTAAGGAGGAAGTTTGGTTGATGTAAATTTTGAGTGCAAGTTCAATCATCCAACAGTCAGAGCAAGTTGGCAGGCAGCCAGAGCCCTAGGAAGTCATTTAGATAAATTTTATATTCATGTAATTTATTCTGTTTGGTGAAGATGCTGTGCCAGAGGCCATGTTTTCTGTGAACCAATTTCAGTTTCCACCAATTACCATCCCAATTACACATTTCTGCCTCCATCCTTTTAGAGCATTGTACTTCTCTTGGAAGACACCATCCTTCATCATGAAAGTGGTTGTCCAATGGCCTGATTTTTGTTTTAAGGTGTTAATTTGAAAAGCCAGGAACCTCCTATCTTGGCACTATGAAAATCTTTGAGTCACACTTAATGAAAAACACCGCATTGAGAATTCTTCTAGCTTGTTCTTTGTTCATCAAGTCCAGGTACATGTTTGGAGTTTTAGTTTACCCCCTTGTGCTAGGCAGCTTTTTTGTGGGAGAGTTGAAAGTAAATAGGTGCTTGTTTCTCTGAATCTAGTCATTTATGAACTGCACTTTTTTAAAATTTTAAATTATTTATTTATTTATGCATATAAGATTGGGTCCAGGCCAGAGGCGTGGGGCGGCGACAGGGCTCACCAGAGACAGAGTGCGGAGCCGAACAGGCAGATCGACAGAAATATACTGCTGAGGGGATCACCGGGCGAGGAAGGAGAGGTCTCCTGCGCCATGTGGGTATCTCCCCGGCTGGGCGTTGAACTCGCGTTGCCGCTGCTGACAGGTCCACAGCACAGTGGTTAGCTGCTATGCCACCAGGGAGGCCCTCTAGCAACATTCTTATGTGTAAAACCATAATTTCAAATATAACACTTTCAAACAATGCTTCCAGACCTTATACCTCTTGTAAACTCTAGGGTTTTATACTCACCTACTTCTGGTAAATTATTTGGATAGCCAACATTTGGCATAAGCTATACTCTTTCTAGTATTTCAGAACTCCTTTATTCCTTTTTGCCTTAAATAGTATCATATTTAAAACATTAAACAAGAAGATATTAAGCAACACCTAGTTATGTCTTTTCAATGTTCTTGATAACCAAAGGAAACCTATTCCCTTATGGTCTACTATCATGTTTTATTAGTTACATCTGAGTTTCAATAATAATATGGTTCATATCTTAGAACCATGGACTTTTGTTTACCATGCTGCAAAAACTATAGTCTGCATGATTTTCTGCTTCATCATGCACAATAAGAGTTTCTATGAACTTCCATGAATTCCAATTGTTTCTTTAATGAATAAGAAATATGAATACATTAAAATACAAATATAATGATTTACAGAATGATTTCAAATATGAATCCAGATTATGAATATTATGCTTAATAAAGATACAAAGATAGTGTGATGGAAAATTTAATGATTTTTTCTACCTTTATTTTTATTTACTAAAGACATACTATTTCTGTAACTTCACCTTCTGATTTCTAAAATTGTAATTTTTTCTTAAAATATTTTGTTAAAATGTCCTTTTTTCTTCAATGTATCTTGCAAAAGCTTATTGTACTTGTTGTTTCTTAGTTTCAATAGTATGCATGTTTTCTCCATTGGACTTTGAGATACCTGAAATCAAATTATGTTTTTTTTTGTGTGTGTCTTTTACATTACTGTATATTCCCTGTAGGTTTCCCACCACCAATTCACCCGTGAACCATCACCACAGTCCCCTGTGCTCCCCTCTCCCCCGTTCTGAGCCCCAATCCTCCCCCCTCTCTCTCTGGTTGGTGCTCTTGTATTTGGTTCCCCTATATTCCTGTTACAAGTGAGACCCATAGATATTTTTCTTTTTCCTTTTGGTTTATTTCGCTGAGCATGATCCCTTCTAGTTCCATCCATGTTGCTGCGAATTGCATGTGTTTATCTTTTTTGAATGCTGAATAGTATTCATTGTGTATATGTACCACATCTTCTTGATCCAGTCATCTATTTTTGGGCATCTGGGTTGTTTCCATATCTTTGCTATTTCAAATAGTGCTGCAGTAAACATACGGGTGTATGTATCCTATTGGATTAGTGTTTTTTTTTTGTCCTTTGGGTTGATTCCCAAAAGTGGTATTGCTGGGTCGTATGGTAGCTCCATGTTTATTAATTTGAGGAAATGCCATATGGATTTCCACAGTGGTTGGACCAGTTTGCATTCCCACCAGCAGTGTAGAAGAGTTCCTTTTTCTCCACATCCTTGCCAGCATTTGTTGTTACCCCTTTTTTTAATGTGCACCATTCTCACTGGCATGAGGTGGTATCTCATTGTGGTTTTGATTTGCATTTCCCTGATTATAAGTGATGTTGAACATTTTTTTCCTATGGCTGTTGGCCATTTGCTTTTTCTTCCTTGGAGAAGTATCATTTTAGCTCTTCTGCCGATTTTTTGACTGGATTGTTGACTTTGTTTTTATTGAGTTGTGTGAGCTCCTTGTAGATTTTAATTATTAGTCCTTTATCAGTTGTATTGTGTGCAAAGATTTTCTCCCAATTAGTAGGGTGAAATCAAATTATGTTTTAGTTATCCTTTTATTTTCAGCATATATTTAATTTTGTTTAATATTTATTTTGTAGAAGAACTGGGGTGCAAGCCAGAGGTGTGGGGTAGAGGGGTGAGAGGATTCACCAGAGACAGAGTGCAGAGCAGAACAGCACATCTACTGAAATGCACTGCTAAGTGGAGGAGCGGGCAAGACAGGCGAGGTCTACTGTGCCTTGTGCCATGTGGGTTAGCTCTCAAGCAGGGCATATAAAGCAGGCCTCAGTGGTCACAGTGCTGAGACCTAACCCTTAGGCCACCAAGGAGGCCTCATGATATATTTTAGTGACTGAAACACTGAATGTCTTTAAGAGTTTTGTGGAAGAAAATGTGCATGGTGCATCAGCATGGTAAATTAAAAAAAAAAAAAGTATCAAGTTGCTTGAACATTTAGCCTTTCTTCTTTTAACTACTTCAATACTTATTCTTTACTTTCTTCCCTTTTCAGTAAAATAGAATAATTTATGGGTATACATGTCATGGGTGAATCAAAGTCTTCAAACCTTAAGGGAGTCACTTGTGATATTAATTTTTTCCAATGAAAATTCATAAGAAAGAAGAGATTGCCTTATGAACCACTTATATTTGTCAGCTTATAAAATTTGAGAATTTTTGCAAGTACAATATTCACTCTAAGTTATGTGTTAAAACAACATGTGCCACTGATATTGTGAATAACCTGAATAGCATTAGAAGGAAATTTGTGTTTCTATAAATGTAAAAGTTGGCTTTCTGTATTTATTAAATCAATGGTAGATATTATGTGGATAAAATTATCTTGTAAACATTTTGTGAATTGTTGTAAAAGCTGTTAAATCTTCTCATACTTTTCTGTCCTGATTTTTTGTTTTTCATTTCAAGACTAATTTGAGAAAACTGAAGCATTCAAGAATGGTAAATTTTAAAAAATAATATTCAACATCCAAATATTCAATATTCAAAATTCAACTTAAATATTCAAAAGTAAATTGAACTAAATTACATTAAGTTCAATTTACTTTTAAATTTAGGCATAATACTTTGATAGATAGATGATAGGTAAGGAGAAAGAGATAAAACATTTGCCATAGGAATACTCACTAGGTTCACTTTAAGACAGGAAAATTCAGAGATTAAGTAAAAGTGAAATATAAATGATCATTTGATAGGAACAGAATGACAAGATTGACTTAGCAAATTTTTTAAAAGCAGATAAGAGTAGAAAATGGTGATCCTAATGAGTTCAAATTGTGGCTGTTGCATTTATCTAGCAAAACGTTTACAGTTGCCCATGGAAATTTTTGATATCCACACAGAATCTTACCTACTGAATGTTAAAGAACATCAAACATGGTGGAAAAATGATTGATTTGAGAAATGTCTAGCCATCAGAATTCTAAAAACATTGAATTTCACCTTAGATTACTTACATCAATAAAAAAAAAATGCAGTCCCTGTAATGTCCCTAGAAAGGGCCAGTGATACAGCAAATTAGGTAAAATATGAGGCATTGAACAAATGGCTTTTGTGGGATTGTGTTGGATGTAGTCAGTAAATTAGGAGATTGATCTTTCCATTTTAATGTTGCACTTTGGTCATTGAAATATTTTATTTAAACATTCCAATAAATTATAAATTATTTCTGTGTAAACATGTAGAAAAAAAGCTTATAATTACTGTTTACACAAAATGTGCTTGTTTTTGCTTAAAGAGCCCCGTTCTATAAAGTACTAGACTTTTTGCCAGCAAAGATTGTTATTTAAAGTGGGTCGAAAATGAGAAATACGAGAGTTTTTCTGTGATTGACAGAGTAAGAATTTATATATGGGTGTTTCCGTGGGTCTCTGCTTTTGAAAATGAGGGAAATAAACCTAGGAAAACAGCAGTAATTTAAAGTGAATCATTCAGAAATCATTTACTTACCCAATTGTAATTACATTTGGTCATAATTGAATAAGAACGCATTGTAAATAACATGGATCTAGTTGGAATTATGAAGTTACACAATTACTATAAAGTAATGCCATATTTATTGGGGAAAATGCTTTAAATTCATTCATAATAAATGTAAATCAGTCCATAGAATGTTTATAAACTTATGAGCTTACTCATAGTTCTTGTAAGCCTTTTAGCATACTAATACATATTATGATATCTTTATTTTTGAAAAATCTTTGAGTCACTGCCCAAAGGTTCTTACATCTGAAATTGATAATCTGAAATCTTAGATTCAATTATGTTCTTTGTAGTATAGGAATGAATGGTGAGAGTTAATATACTAGTTAAATTTCCCATAAAGAATTTTATCCATCGACAATTCTGAGTCTGAGTCTATATTAACATTTGGATTTAGTTCTGATGAATTACACCAGGAAATAACCTTACATTTTGAATGATCCTTTAAAAAATATTAATGGAAACCTATAAATATAGTGTTATTAATGCTAATGTACCCATTGCCAAATTCAGCACTCTTTAAGTCATGTTCAATTTTTTCACCTATATGAAAAAACTAGATGCTTTCACTCTCTATGTATTTCTCTATATCCTTACCTAATTCTTTACCATTGCTGCACCTGATGATTTGGAAATTAATCTCAAATACATTACTTATTCTATTTGTGTTTTATAATATATTTTAATAGATTGAACAATATAAAATAAAATTCATGGATTGGAATATGTTAGTAAGTTTAATTTCTTTTTTTTAGATATGATGGTTGTTTACATTTTTGTTTTCATTGTCCTTGCAATTTACTCATTGACTAAACTGAGATATTTTCTGCTAGAGTTTCTCAATTTTGAATTTTGCTGCTTATACCCCTTCCTTAAATTGTTAATATTAAAACAGTGAATCTTATTTAGCTTAAAATAATTTTGCAAGAATACTTCACAGGTGGAATTGTGTACTCATTATGAGAGGTATAGCATCATTTGTCTCCATTTTCTTGATTAAATTCATATTTAGTTGTTGAAAGATCAGGTTATAAGCAATATGCAATTGGTGATATTGTTGGAATAAAAATTTCCCTTATGCATAATTTGATTATCTTGCAAATAATGCCAAGTTAAATACTTAGTAGTTTCCTGATGTTTGATTTTCAGAATGGGTGTATAATGTGGATTCCACCATCATCAGATGAGATAATCTAGATTCCTCCAGTTAGTCACTGTTTTTTTAAATTTTATATTATTAGAACTGCTTTTGAAAAATTTGATGTGTTTATGTTGAGCTGTCATTCTTCTGATGTTTAAATTGTTATGACCATTTAGAATCAAGTTACTGTGTGAGTCCTCTGGGAGAAAAAAAAGCGTAATAATAAGCTGTTTTCTGTAATTGGAAAGTCCACCAGACTTGTACATGTGCTGTCCCCCAAAAGGAATTCATACTATCTTCAAGAGGTATTGGTTGCATGGAGGAGAAAATGGCAATAAATAGTAGTAGTGCTGATTTCTACTGGGTTAGTTGCTATTTGATTTAGTTCCCTTCCTGACATGTAGCTCTATAACTAGAAAAGAGTCTTTGCATTCCTAAACAACTTTAGGATTGAAGAAATTTACTTAAGTTTTACTTCTATCACTTTTCTCTTGAAGAAAATCTGGTTCTAAATAATTACTAGTTTGTAAACTCCATCAATTGAAGGCCAGAGAAGTCCTATTTGAGCTACTGTTGTCAGATAAAGTATAGAAATTTCCAGTGGGTAACTGGTGATCTTTTTTTGTTTGTTTAGTTTTCTACCTAAAGGGAACATCAGAAATCCATTTTTATAAAAGTAATTTTATGTTAAGTAGTGGTAGGGACTGGTATACTTATAATGACTAATTCTATTCGTTTTACTTATAGCATGTGCCTAATATGAATGAATACAATTTTAATATTTTTATGATAAGCTTGAAATTATTATTTTCCACACTGATCATAGTTCAATGGGTATTTCTTTTATATCTCATTAAAAAAAAACAACTAAGTCAGACTGTGTTGTGTGTTGAAAGGAGAGAGAGCGTTCTGGGAGAATGATCTTTTAAAAAAAATTGTTTTCTTCTATGATATATCTCACTCTCATAGGGAATAATTAATAGCTTCTCATTCCATTTGTGATCCTAGAATTTTTGTCACCTTGACAGAAAATGTCAGACACGTTTTTTCCCTATTCACCCTGAGTATTTTCCTACTACTAGGATCTACTCATTTATTGTACAGACACTTTGATTTCTAGGTTTGCAGGTGTACTAATTGTGTATTTATGTATAGCAAGTATTTCCAAACAAAATGAAACTATTATTTCACTATCTATGGATCAAAGATGTCAGAGCAGTTTAGCTAGGTGGTTCTTCCTTTGTATTTCTCATGAGGTTGAAGTCAAGCTATCAGCTAGATGTGGTAGTCATCTAAAGACTTAACTGGGGCTAGAGCTTCCCTGGTGATGCAAGGGGTTAAGTTGCAGAACTATGAAGCTATCCAGAGCCACTGCATTACATGTTCGATCCCTAGCCAGGGAGCCTTCCACATGGTGCCGCAGACCGCTCCCAGTACGCCTGCTGCTCCCCTCAGCAGTGTATTTCAGTCAGTCTGCCTGGTCTGCTCCCCACTTTATCTCTGGTGAATCTTTCATGCCCCCACACCTCTGGCCTACACCCCAGCTCTTATGCATAAATAAATAAATCTTAAAAAAAAAAGACTTAACTGGGCTAAAGGAATCACTTCCACACTCATTCGTGTCATGTTGGTAGTCTTGGTTGGATTTATAGTCACTCTTCCTCACTCTGTTAATCTTCCTTTTATGCCTCTGGATAGGGCTACTGGTATATGACATATTACCATAGAGTGCATGATCACATATACATACCAGACAATGGAAACAAAAGCTTTTTATAGTCTAATGTCAGGAAACTTCCTAACTTTAATCATTTTTTTTTTATTAGAAATGAGATAGTAAGTTTAGCCCACACTCAAATGAAACATTCAAGTGAATATTTGAGACTATCTTAGTAGCTACCATTTCAGAGAGGCCAAGGTTCTGAATATATGTATCATTACCTCTTGGCTCTTTTCATGGCAATAACCTCTTTTTTGTGGTCATCAGCTTACAAAATAAATTCTTTTGGCTGTCCTTCCATTTTGCTATTGGTGTATTTTTGGTTGGTTTTCCTTATTTTAGCTATTTAAGTTTCATGGAAGGTAAATGTTTGTTTGATATTCAATATGCCAACATCAATTCAAAATGTCTTATATCATTGATATTATTTAAGACTATCTCTAGATGTAATGATATGCTTGGTGAAATATTAAGTCATAGACTAGATCTGTTTTATCAGCATTTAACTATCAGGGATATTATGAAAAAAAAGATCTATACATTTGGTTAAACTAATCACTGTCAGTTCTCAAGTTACTGCTACTTTAAGCTTTTATGATTCCAGTGCTGAAAGTCTATAAATTCATCTTCAAGAAAGCTGTTGGCGATTAACTTTAATATTTAGGTGTCAAACATCTGGCGACTATTTTACAGATTTGTCTATCAGGAGCTTTTCCTAGCTGATCTGAGACAGCTGCCTGATTGAATGTCTTTCTGCACTATATATTATTAACTTCACTCTGTTGGAACCACTTCTAATGACAAACCATGTCCTGTCATTTTCAACCTTCTTTATGCCATTATCGTTGACATCTCTTGAATATGTACATGAAGAGTTGTTTCTGCCCAAGAGAAATTTTTTTTCCAGATGACACAGAATCTTGAACTAGAACATCTCTGAACAAGTCATGCCAGGTTGAACAAATAGAGACCAGTATTTTCAGTGTCACAGAAAATTACATAAAAAATAATTTTTCACAAACACAATATATAAACAAAATGCATATTTTAATACTTAAATATTCTAAAGCACTTTTACATGTTTTAATGTTCTGAAATATAATGCAACTACTCATGGGAGAATTAACTCAATTGTACAAATAAAGGAAAATATCAGAAAGTCTAGTGGCTCTAACCCCAGAAATAATAGCATCACTTTTCAGACAACCTTCACCTCTAATACAGTCTCCAACCTACCCTGAAATCCAAGTCTGCTACTTCTCTGCACATGGCAACTATCAAGCCAATTTACATTCTTGTTATTTTCAGTGCACCCCTATGCTTTTGAGTGAGATGGGCAGTTTTATTCATTTTGAACCTGCTCTAAAGAGACAATGTTGATGGAAAAAAGGCAATGCAGGATTTCATTTTTTTCCTTGCTAAAGAATGTACTGCAGAGATGTGAAGGTTAGTTACCCACTGTTACTTACAAATTGATCCAGACTTTTCTGTTTTTATATATTAATATTTCGTAAATGATCAAAATGTGATATTACTTGGGATTACTTTTTCTTTTTTTTTTTAATTTGCTCACTATGCTTTAATTTTTCTAAAATATTTTTTGAGTCAGTGTTGGGTCACATTGTTTGCATTATAGAAGTGTAGGATCCACCCTCTCAGTCACTGTTGCCATAGTGGACCCACCACCAAAGAACCCCTAGTCCACCGCCATAGACCTTGTGATCCCTCCACTCTTTGTCCTCATCCCTTCTCTTCGCCCTCCCTACTTTTTCTCTTGAATGAAATATATACTGATGCTGTCCACTAGATAAAGGTCACTGTGAGCACATTTGTACTAAAAGTTAAATTTATTTCATTTTTTTTCAAGATTTGTTTATGCATACAAGAGCTGGGGTATAGGCCAGAGGTGTGGGGGGCTGAAAGGATTCACCAGAGACAGAGTAGGGAGCAGAACCAGCAGTTGATTGAAATATGGTGCTGAGGGGAGCAGTGGGCGAGTCTAGAGAGGTCAGCTGCGCCATGTGGGAAGCTTCATGGCTGCGGATCGAACTTGTGCTGCAGTGACTGCTGATAGTTTCATAGTGCTGAAAGTTTCCTTGCGCCACCAGGGAGGCACAACTTATTATTCCTTATGAAGTAAGAAAGACAACAAACCAAGGAAATCCTCAGGGGATTCTCAGAGGATATTGGCAGAGGCTGTTATTAACCTTTATAAGGGAACAGCAAGATTAAGGTTAAGCCAAAGTGTGTTTATTTTCATAATAGCAGATAATTGCAGTTGGGTGGTCACAGGTTTGGATTAAAAGCATGAAATCAGGTCCCACAGAGGGACCCACTCAGACTAAAAATGGGTGAGGCAATGCAATGGGAATGTTAATGGTTAGGTGGAATTACAGTGTAAAAATGCTCAATTAGTGGGTCCATAAAGTAAAATTAGGTAAAAGTCCCCTTTCTCAGTCCTTTGAGGCAGAATATTATCATGCTGGTTGGTTTCGTGGAATATTGGTGGTTGGTGCTGTCCTAGGTAGAGGTTATATTTAAAGAGGACAGTAAACTTTTTGTGTGGGGACTTCCTTGGGACCTATTTTAATATGGCTTCAGTGATGGCACTTTTCACATTATTGGATTCAGACTAGTTTCAGGTATTTTAGATCAGATTCAGAGTAGTAGGTATTGCTTTGTCCTGGGTGCTGTCATTAATTGAGTGTGTTTCTGTGATTTATCTAGAAGCATAGAGGAATGGAGTGAATTTAATCTTATCCAGAGCAAAGTTAGTAGCTGCTGCAAGTGGGATGTTTAGTAATTTTTATGGTTACATAGATTTGTACTTTTGGTCTGTACTGAGATTTGATTAGAGAATAGTGTCATATTTTTTGTCTCATGCTGTCAGTTCCAGAGGACTTTATATGATGTTAGAGTTTTGTGAAATTGTTTATATACTGTACAATAACTGCAGAGCTGGTTGGTAGCAATAAACCAGATTCTAGCTGACAGCTGTTAGAGCTTTCTTTTCTTGATCAATACCAATAGAAAAATTTTAACAACATATCATAGGTTCTAAACAAAGCCAGTTAGTTCATACTATGCTAGCCCACATGGATAAAAACATGAAACAATCCAGGACAACAAGAACCAATATTGGGGCTTTTGTTTTATCTTGAAGTTAGACATTTCTATTTTCAGTCCATGAAAAAGAATGTCATGGTTTGAAGCTGCAGGATCACTTTGAATTTCAGGAAACTCTACTGAACTCTGTACCTGCAAAAGAGAGGCAGAAATAATGTGTAGATCTTGTAGTCTTTATTGTATCTTATTTCATGCATTCCTGAACAAGCAAAATTTCCAGTTTAGACTTAAATCTAACTGGATTGAGAATTCTATAAATTTCAGCTGGTAGAATTGTTATACATTCCATATAGAAATTTATTATTTGAGTAAGTTTGACCTGTCATAAGTAATATTTACATATTATAAAATCTGAGCTTTTCAGAGGGAATTAAGTTGAATTAACTTATGTGGTATGACATACATAAACTTTATATCACAGTTAGTGAAGAGTAAATAAATTATACTTTTTAAAATGTGATTTCATAGGTATGTCTTTTGAAAGGATTTAAATTTTTTTACTTATACCCATTTTAGAATAGAAATGCACACTGAAATTATTTTGAGAACAATTTAAATGATAGAAATTGACTGCATATAATATATTTTTACTTTACTATATTTTACCTACATTTATAACTTTTGCTACCTTATGAAGTTGTATGATTAGGTGAAATGCATTGATATGTAAATCTATATTATTATTATTATTTTTTTTTTTGTATAGCACTAGGATGTAAACCAGAGGTATGGGGGTGAGAGGATTTACTAGAGACAGAGTGGGGAGCAGAACAGACAGATTTACTGAAATACACTGCCAAGGGGAACAGCGGGGAAGACAGGAGAGGTCTGCTGCACATATGTGAGTTAGCTCCCTCAGCAAGGTTGGAACTCAGGCCTGGCTGGTGACAGCACTGAGACCACCAGGGAGGTCACCCCATTTATGCATCTTATAAAAGTCATACAGTTCCTTACTTATGTTTTTATATAAGGTAAAGGTAAAGAGTTTGAATACTGATAGTTCAAATCTCTGTCAGAGCTTCAGATTCACCTATGTATCTAATCTCTCTACTGGACTGTTCTTTGATTTCATTCCTATAACATATATGTTATGAATGTTGGTTTCTTATGTCCGTTAACATTCTAATGTATTTGGCATTACTTAGAAGCAAAAAATACTTGACTATAAATACTTTAAAATTTGAAGCAATTGGTACTCTCATATCTCTTAAAGTAACCTTATAGATGTTTGGTTTCTACAATGTGCAGTTTTTTGTCTGTATACATATTCTGGCACTACCATAATTTATTAGTAATGGACATTCACAAGATTTTTTTCTAATTTATGTTAAAAAATTAAAGTAGGTCTTTCAAATTTTTACATTAATGAGCAGTCCTTTTGAGTGTAATTTCTTCACTTTTCTGGAATGGCAGAGAGACTGAGATGTCTTCTCTATCTTGTATACACACATTACTTTAAAATCAGTGGGATTTCTTTGTTATGAAGCATATGCTTATGTAACTCATCTTAAATTGTATTTGGAAGTGGGAGCTTTGGGAAGCAATTAGATTCAGATGAAATTATGAAAGAGGGCTCTCATGATGGAATTAGTGACTTTTTAATAGATATTAGAGCTCGTTCTCGTTGCCTGTGAGTGTATGTGGACATGGCAGCTATCTGCAAATCAAGTAGAAGTTTCTCACCAAAGCCCAAACATTCCAGCATCCTGACTTCACAGTGCTAGCCTTGAGAACTGTCAAAAAAAAATGTTGTTTAAACTACCCAGTGTATTGTATTTTGTTATAGCAGCCCTAGCAGAATAGGGCATTCCCCAGGAAGATAATATACTGGTCTATCATAAGAGCTCCAGTACATTTCAATGGCTAAAAGATTTTTAGTGTGCTCTATGATGATACTATTAAATCAAGATTTATTAATAAAAGCATATGTAGAGAACCCTACTGCTTGGAAATTAACTAACAACATCTGAATAACTCACTGATCAATGAAGAAATAGCCAGAGAAATAAAGTATTTTGAAGTGAACAGTAATATCACTAACATGATATAGCAAACTTGATGGAATGCAACTATGAGAAAAATTCATCATGTTTATAACAGTGAAATGTGACATCTAAATATAAATGATCTAAGCTGTCCAACTTTCATATTTAGAAAAAATAGCAAAACCCAGCATAAAGATAGGAGTAAAAATGTACTGTTTTATTCTACTTGGTTCTGCAAATTCTGTGACTAATCTACTGAAATTTGAATAGTACTTGAGGTTAAAGAGATAGAGGAGCAAGAAAGCCAAATCTAGCATAATACTAGTGCTATGTATTTTTATTGAAGTGTGATTTCAAGCATATCTAGACACCATTAAGATCTTTTGTTTTTAATTGTATCTTAGCTACAGAAAAGGACCTCAATAATAAAGGAAATGCATTATGTATAAACAGATAATGTCTGCTAAGCAAAATATCCTGAATGTACTCTTATCTACTGTGGGATACAGTCTCATCATTTATTTTTTAATAGTTTATTCTTTTTATTTAATATAAATGTTTCCAAATCTTTTTTATTTCATCACCTTAAGGTCATTGCTTGCTAGAAAAAAAATAATGTCTTAGAATTCAGAATGTAATTTCAGGTCACTCTGTATTCCTTTTACAGTAAGATAATATCATGGAGTGCATGTAAGATTTGAAACTTTAATTTGTCTCTATGTTTAAAATATGAACTAAATGCAAAAAATATTTTAGTGTCTGCATTACTAATTTATTCAGAATTTGTAACCTTCTTCCTTGCAAAATTAAAGAAATCTAAATGTATTCTTTACTCAGCAGCTGTAATATGGTGATGGACTAAAATGGGACCAATATTTATCTGAAATACAAACCTCACAGCTGGGAAATATCAGAAGATTATCTCTTATAACTGCTGTAAAATCTGTAGCAAATTCTCTTTTAAACTGCAAGAAATACATTAATTTTTTGTTTAATTTTATTAATTTGATTTTTAAAAATTTGGTTGAAAATCATAGACATACAAATGCATAGTCTCTCTTAACCACACGCAATGCACACTCGTGCACATCCATATTCCCCAACACTTTAACCATAGACTCAATAGAAATACCCTTCAAGAAACAAAGGAATTGTCAAGAATGAAGAGGAATTTTAAGTGTACAATTTTTTTTTCAATTACAACAGATGTGGGGTAGGGGTGGGATGAGGATAAAAAAAAAAAAAACCACCTGGGCCTCCCCGGTGGCGCAGCGGTTGGGCGCTGCGCTGTGGAGCTGTCGGCAGCAGCGACAGGAGTTCTATGCCCGACCAGGGAGAATCCCACATGGTGGGACAGACCTCTCCTGCCTTGCCCGCTGCTCCCCTCAGCAGTATATTTCTGATCTGCCTGTTCTGCTACTCGCTCTGTCTCTGGTGAACCCTCTCGCCGCCCCACGCCTTTGGCCTGTACCCCAGCTTGTATGTATACATAAAAAATAAATCTTTAAAAAAAAAACCCACCATATACAGATAAATTATTTTGAAGATGCCATTTTTACTTCAAAGGTCAATTTTATTTTGTAGGTCTGGTTTGGGTGTCAGTGTGAGTGTTTGTAAAATATGAGATAAGAAATGAATTTAGGGAGTAATTTGTATTTTAAGGACAAATCTGCTTCTAAAGATCAGTGAAATAAATGAATATGTGGTTTCTAGGTCTTTTGGTTCAGATCATAGTTAGGGTTGATACACTGAAAAGAATTCATACTCGTCTCTTTTACAGTAGGGAATTCAGAGTATCATTTTTTTAGAAGAGTAAAGACTGTTTTCAGAGGTGATAGTGGAAGTGCCTGGTCTGTTGAAAACACAAAAATGGCCTGAATTTGAGTGAGTCCCTGAAAGATTGGAGCAAGAGAGACCTAGGAGCACATGCAGTATCCGCTTTTGAGGTTTGGAAAGAAAATTGGGTGACAAGCAGTGTAAGAAATTTTCCCCAGGTGTTCTGTAGCACCTTTGACATTTTTCAAAAAACTGTTGTAAAGAGTTAGATTGCTTTGTATTGCTTTTTGGATGCTCATCTGAATTCAAAAACAATGCTGAGACAGCCTTAAAAAGAACCACTTTTGCTGGGCTATGTTAATGGATATGTGTAGAGCTTATATATTACAAAGCTTATATTCAAATTATTTGCTTATCAAAATATAGCATGTGAAGGAATACATGCATCACATTTTCTTTCCCTTTGTCTTTTACAGTGGTGAAACCATGATGAAAATTTGCCTAACTAATCTGGTTCCTGTCTCTGTTTCTTAAAGCTTCTCATTTATTTTTGAGGTTTTTGCAACTTACAATTTTACTCACTCCTTTTGGCCCAGTATTTCTTGATATTCTTAGCCATTGATTATTGGGCAACCTCACTTTGTTTTACCTGTATTTGCCACCCCCTGGCCCCTGCAGCAGTGTCTTTTGTGACATACCATTCATTGGTCCAGTCCTGTCTTTGTCTGTAAGCAGTCCTGCTAGGAACTGTGCATGTATGTCAACTAATTCCTTGTTCCTTCAAGAATTCATCTGGAAGTGCAGAAGGGTGAGATAACTCATTACAACAGGAATTCAGAAGTCAGTCTCCTTCATATCCTTTGCTCTTACTGAGAACCAAAATTTGATTAATCAGGTTAATGAAAAAAAAAAAAAGCTATCTTGTCCCGTAGTAGAACTTCATGATCTTCCCCTGCACATACTGATTTCATTTGTAGCATTGGACGTCTGCCTTAACATGTTTTCCCTATTTTTAAAATTGAACTGCTGCCTGAGATGCTTTAATCCTATTTTGTACTTATTAGTTGGAACTTGGGAGGCCAAAGAAGACCTGAATATTATCCTAACTACTGATTTTTCAGACTGTATTCCTTTAATCTCTTGGCTGTCTCCAAGTGTTGGGACCAAGTTTTGGTAATTCCAATCTCCCTATTCACTGCTTCATCTTGACTTTCTGAAATCCTAGTGGTACACAGAGTCATGAGTGGCTATGTACAAGTTCATGAACAGAACTCCTTGGTAAACTTTTTTTTCAAACATGAATTTACCTTCTAAGATTGTATTAAAGCTCTAATTCTTTATCTGATAATTGGGATACATGAGACCTCCGGTATTGCTGTGTGAATAATCAAGGCCTTAATTAATTTTCAGTGTGTTATAGGCTATTATGTATATGTTTTAATGGAATCTAAGTGGAAGAATACTTTGCTTTGAACCTGAATATATTTACTAGGAAATAAATTACGATGAAGGCATGCAATTAGTTATTAACTGCGTTGATTTTATTCCATATAATTGACTTAACTATTTCATCTTCAACTTAACCAAAGGTGAAATGATTCATTGCTAACTTGGAATTCTGTGGTTTTTAATTCTCATACCCAGTTGCTGACTAAAACATATCTTTAAAATCTGTCTAGTTTTGCTATTAACAATAATTTCTATGGCCTGAAAGTAAAATTGGAAGCAATGAAATGAACGCTATACACAGTAATTTAATTTTTGAACCTGTATATTAAGAACATTTAAAAAAATTTCTGATGGAGAAAAATAGCTTTCAAACTTAGAGCTAGTATTTTTTAGTGTTATCTGAATGAGATTAAGACAAAATGAACTTTGATGTCTTGAGGAATTGTTGATACTGCTGTCTTTCTAGCCCACTAGTGCTTCTAAATTATTGCGAAGTTCGCTTACATGTCCCTTTTCCTTGAATTCCATCCTGTTTCCTATTTATCCTGCATACTAACGTTAGGTGATTTTTCTAAAGTATTTTTTGATTAGCTTAGTCCCTGCCTAGTGCTTCATACCCCTTCAATTGCCCTCTGTGTAGAATTTCAAACATATTTACAACACGTCTAAATTCTAATCTCTGATCTTTCTTTTAATCCCAGGTCTATTTTTCATACTCTAATTTGTATTTGTAAGATTTGACTACAAGTGATTTTTCCCAATTTCTCAGCCATCTGGCTGTCTTTCAGGATTTACTAAAAGGAGTCATAAAGGGATGATCAGAACATGAGGGAAAAATAACTTTCTTTATATTTCCAAATCACTGCTCGTATTCCTTCAGTCATCATTGTCAGTTTACATCAACTTCCAGTAGCATTTCCAGCACCAGCCTTGTTAGTCTCCATGCTACCAAGAGCAAACACGCCACACCCGATTATCAGACAGATCAGCCACCCAGCCGCTACCCTCAACACATTGGAAAATGAACTGGCTTGTCAGAAACTGGGAAGATTTCCCCACACAGCAGTGTAAGTTTCTTCCAGATCATGTCACAGTCTCTATCACTCTATGATCTGAACAGCTTAGAGATTCAAGCACTGTAAGTACAGTACTCCTCTTAGAACCCACCCTTTGCACCACTTCTTGGAGATTCTGGGTTCTCATACTAATGTCTCTTATGTTTTCCTACTCTTAGGTGCTGGAACTTATTACTGTAATTATTGGTTTCTAGGTAACTGCAGAGACACCATTTTGCTCTTAGATTCCAGCACATGTTTAATCAATCAATTTTCCTTGTATTAAACTTCTTTATATAAGTGTAGTGATAATGATCGTAAATATTTAACAATTGACTCTGATAGGGGTGGGACAAGGGGCTCTGGGATTTATAGAATTTATTCATTTCTAAGGTATTAATACTACCATGACCAAAAATTTCAAACTTCCCATGTGATGTTGCTCAATATGGAGTTAGGAAGATAAATGCATTTGACTCGCTGTGATGGCACTTCACACACAGTCTATCTGTGTTCTGACTGGACCAATAATTTAACAATAATGGTTACAGTTAGATTTTAGGAAATGGACCCTCACAGATGAAATTCTGGGATTTACCTTGGCTCCATATTGAGTTTATTTATGATGGAAATGTTTTATTAGGGATATGGATAAATTACCCTCACCAGATGCTTAGGGAGAAGCACTTAAGGAAGATTAGGAAGACATGTGACTGCTGTATATGACTATTAGGCATGACAACTATTAGTGTGCTGGGTTGATAATATATGCTAAACTGCAGTTTACAGAATAAAAATAACAAGCTCAGGAAATAACTTTCAACTTTCAAGTCCCAGAGATAGATTTCCATGGTGAACTCTTGTACTTATAAAATAGAAGCGACTGAAGATTATACCCAGAATGTAACTGAGCATATGACAAATTGATCAAGTGTCTAATGTAAAAACTAGACCTCTTTTAGAAAAAAATTGCATTCATTTCTTGAATGGGCTCAAAGTAAAACTCAGACTCTTGATTCTCCAAAATGTCCTAATCATGACTCTTCTAGATATTCTCAGTTGACACTCTCATTGACTGTCAACCAATAAACAAACCATTTATTATCGAAGGACATGGGAAAACTGGATAGCCACAAGCAAAGAATGAAATTAGACCACTGTCTCACACCATGTACAAAATTAACACACAAATGAATTAAAGACTTGAATGTAAGACCTGCAATCCTAAATTACATAGAAAAAAATGGCAAAACACTCCACAATATTGTCTTCAATGATATCTTTTGGGAATCAATTCCAACAACAAGGGAAACAAAAGAAAAAAATAAAGAAGTGGGACTACGTCAAACTAAAAATTAATGCACAATGAAAAAACTATATTTAAAGTGAAAAAACACTACTGAATTGGAGAAGATATTTTTATATCATATATCTGACAAGAAACTAATATCCAAGATCTATAAAGAAGTGATACAACTAAAACTAAAAACGGCAGTAAAATGGACAGACCTTAGTAGATATTTTTCTAAAGAAGATATATAAAAGGCCAGTAGGCATATAAAAATGTTCATTATCGCTTAACTGGTAAGTAACAAACAAAACCACCATGAGATACCATCTCATATTTTTGAGGAAGGTCCACACACAAAAAATCCAGAAACAAGTATTGATGAGACTGGGAATGAGAACTTACTCTTAATACACTATTGGTGGGGATATAGGTTGCCCTAGCCCCTATGCAAACAGGTATGGAGGTTTTGCAAAATATAAAAAAAAAAAATAGTATACCATATGATCCACTAACTCCACTCCTAAGTATCTGGAGAATGCAAAAACACTTATTTGAGGAGATAAATGTACTCCTATGTTCATTGCACAACTATTTACAACAGCCAAGTTATGGTCCTTCAGTTTCACTGTAGTTTCAAATGTGATATCCTTCCTGGAACAAGGCCTGCATAACGTACCATGAAGTTCCTTATCTGGCAGTTGCTCCTACACTGTATTAGTTAAGAAGACTATTAGAAGCAATTTCTTTTAACTGAAGAGAATAATATTTTCATGTACTTACCTTGAGTATATATTAATTATCATTCTTTCTGCAGAATCATGCAAAGATCTTGAGTTTTGACATAATGCAGAATATAATAGAAATTATCTATTACTTTGATGAAAATAGGCTGATTAGATTTAAAGACAGGAAGGAACAAATAAATTTAGCAAATAATTTGACACATAACTACTAAAAGGCTGAAAAATCATGATAAATCAAAGTCCTTCCATTTCAATGAAATTTACAAGAATCTAGTCATTGAAAAATGTGATGGTGTCCTCTTCAAATTGAACACACATTGCTATCACGAGAATGTCGTAAAAAGCTGAATTGGACCTCTTAAACTTAGAGGAGGGAGGAAGTATCTATCACATGTAAGTCAGCCGTAAGACCTCAGAGTTTGAGTGGGATATTGAACAAGAAAAGACTAACAATTCTGGATGGAATGCAATATTTTGTTAACTAATATCCAATAATTGTCTATTTTAGATGGGTATGAATTATTAAATCTTTGAAAAGTCCCAATAGAAGATTCACAGCAGATTACTAGAGGTTTGAACACTTCAGAAGCTTGAGATACTGTTGCTACCATGCTTTAGAAACTTAATATAGGTTCTTTTGACATGAAGTGCCCATATAACCTAAGTTGTTGTAAATTTTAAGGAATCTATTGCATTACAGGCTTCAGTGTAGAAACAATACATCTTTAAGTTGAAAATGTTATATATGTTCTTCAAACATAAGTAAATTCTGTAACTATGATACTCATAGTTTTATGATAGCTACTCCTAGCTGTGTACCCTTTTGCCTTCAATCTATTTTCTCACACAAATTCCTTTGATATATGGGAGTTTAAAAAAAAAAATCTTGATTTTTACACAATATTTTGACTCTACCAGACAGTGGACTGTAGTAGCATCAGAAGCATCCCTAGCAGATATCAGCAAAGTCAGCAGTACTTTTTTCTTTATTTGTATAGGGAGATGTTCAAATGCCAGCCTTGCACTTATGAGTAAGAAGTAATGGTTTGTTTGACTAAGCAGTGAAGAATTGGGGAATGAAAGAATTGGTAATATGTTGACAAGGATGCCTGTGGTTTTAGGTTGACATTTTGGATCAGTAATGAAATTGATAACGCATATGTGCACACATACATATATATGTATGACACATGTATATATTAATGTGATTATATCTGCACATATATCCAGTGTGTCCTAATGAATATTCATATTTTACATTAACTAAATTTCATACTTTAATCAATAGTATGTTTCTGCTGTGTCTACTCTTTGTTATGTGGAAGATGAGAAGTAGAAAGAGGTTTAGAATAATTATGAATTTATTTGATAATGGAATAACTATGAATTTTTTGTTCCTGAAGAAACTAAAAAATTAGTTGAGAGAATACATTTAAATTTTTAAAATGTATGCATGTGCATTTATTTAAAAAATTAAATGCATATTTGCATTTATATATAGACACATATTAATTTTATGTGTTTATGTATCTGAGTGTATGCACGTGTATTATAACACAATATAAAATATATAAGGAAATGATAATCTTGTGGTTCACTCATTGATTCTGTTCCACTGCATTTTGACTTGAGTAGTGCTGTTCTTGACCACTCTGTAGTAAATATCATCTTCTCTCCCCCAACTATTCTTGTTCTTTTTCCTGAATTAATTTATTCAAACAAATATAGTACAAAGTTTTCACCCTTTTTTTTTTTCCTGTATCTGTCTCTCTTTGAGCTGTACAATTAGTTTGTGGCTCTTTCCTAACACTTAGAAGTATGCTTGTTTTAAACACTTTGTTGGATGTATTTAGAGAAGAGGAAGATCATTAAGAAGTTGATTAGTAACAATTATGGTTACTGGCTCAATCACTAATTAGTCATTAACTTTTTGGATTACTTAATAATTTCACCACTTCTCTGACAAACCTTTTCATTCCCAGCCACCTTAGGCAGTGTGTGCCAGTACTAATTTGAGTGTTTGATACTAACGATGAGTATTCACTTAGCAATAAATCTTTATGCTCTAAATAATGTAGACATTGTATGTTTAAAGGTGATTCAAGATATAACTATAATTCAGAAGTCTTTTTATTCTACCAATTTCTCTTTATTCAAACATTACTTTAGTACAGTTTATTTATTTATTATTTTCCTATGCATTGAATTTCTGTATTTAAACTGTATGAGAGATCAAGCTGTGTTTTCAATTAACTCAAAAAAATCTCCTTCCATTTGCAACAGCAAGGAGTCCCATCACAGAGGGTAATATCAGAAATCTGTTTTTCATCTTATAATTACACAAGAATATCTTCTAACAATGTAATGCTCACAAGAGACACAATCATGTTTAATCATACATAGATGCAGATCAGTTCAAATGTCATACTTGTGTTATCTTCATTTTTAAAAAGATCTATTTTTTTGTAGATTTGACTCAAAGGCAAATCAGCAGTTCAGAAACTTAGATATAGGTTCTTAATTTGGAGTTCTCCCTTTATTTTGTTTCCTCAAAAATTGACGATTTCCTTTTTTCTTAAATAATCTTCATGTAAAGTTGTAGTTAACTGTACTTGTTTTGGGAACCTAACTTTGTATTTGGTGTTCATTTATTATCAACTCTCTGTGCATGTAAACAAATAAGAGTACTTCTGGCTATCATTTCATCATCTTTAAGACAGAATAATAGCACCTCACTGAATTAGAATATATTTAAAAGGAACTAATTGACTTATAGCGGTAAATTATTTGTGAATAACAGGAAATATATTTTTTGTCTGATGTATTCTTTATTTAAGGATATGAACTTTAGCAATTGCTTCCTGGATTTGGAAACATAGGTATTCAGAGTGCCACTGCGGATTTGACTTTATAAGTAGTTCAGTATTTAAGTCAACTTGTTACCAGAATAATAAAAATCTCATGAGTTCATTTTATTAATCTAAATCAAACTTTTTAGCTTGGCAAATGCTTGGTTATCTTGGCATAAATAAATATGTATTTCCTTTTTTTCTACCCTCATTGTATAACCTTTCTTTGATAGTTTTTGTTGTAGCAAGGTCAAAATACTTAGCTTCCCCAATTTATTATTTTAGTCATTTGTGACTTCTGATTAGGATGAAGCATAAAATTTTGCTTGGAAAATTATGTTTCTTCAAACTTCTGACAATACCATTTTCTGATTAAGTTGTTACATAAGAAAACACCTATGTCTTGCATTATATTACTTATCTGCTTTATAACACCTATCTCTGCTTTATTTACTGGTATTTCTCATTAAATGAATGGGAAAATATTTTGGAATTCATTTCCTGCATTTGGAGATGTGAGGAAGCAGTGGGATTTTGACAGATCATTCTCTTTGATTGGTGGTGTTGGTGCAAAATAGATTCCATCCTATGAAACTTAGCTCCGTATTTAAACCTAACTTACTCTTTATAGCATTATGATACTATACTTGGAGCCACTTGATAAAAAAATCTGTAAATTGTTTTTGTTGGGGTTGCTGTTTTGATAATGTTAATTCTCATTCATCAGCAGGGATTGTCTTTCCATTTCTTTGTATCTTTTTCTATGTTAACAATGTTTTGTAATTTTCTGTGTATAGCGCTTTCACCTCCTTTGTTAGCTTTATTCCCAGGTATTTGAGGTTTGGAGGTACAATTGCAAATGGGATGGTTATATTAGACTTGTTGAAGATAATCTTACAGAACTAATATATAATCATAGAAAGTTTGATTCTTCATGAGGTTAATTCCATCTTTACATCCACCAAAATTATAGTAATTATTATGTAACTTGTTCTGCATAAGTTGTATGTTTAAGCAGACATATATTTAATAAAACGTTCTAGATTTGACCTACATATTGACATTGAATATCTGAAACAATGAGAGAATAATCATTCTGATCAAGGCTCACCATATAGTAGTATGTGAAACAATAATACAAGCTAATTTCATGATTACAATACTTTCTACATTAGAAGTAAATAATAAAGATAAATTAATGGAAAATATATGTCTAGAAAGACACAATAATAAGAGTAAAGAAGACAAAGCATACTGTAAGGTAATATATTTGCATTGCATATGATAGAACTGTTTAAGATGTATTAAAATAATTCTGAACAGCAATAGGAAAATCAAATTTTGTAAAAATAATATAATCAATATGTTTAAAGTTGAGTTTGCATGCAAAGTTATAGTTCTACAATTCTACTCTTGCAATATTTCTTCCAGTACAAATTGTATGTAAATATAAAAATCATCAAATCATACACAGCAGTATTCTTTTTAATAGTACAAATCTGAAAACGCCGATTTCTGTTAGTGGAAAGTAAAAACATTCAATGGAAGGTTATGCAACTGTTAAAATCAGTAAAATGAATGGATGAAATTTTACTTTAAACCAAAACAATGTAAGTTAAGACATTATTATAAAACTCAAAATCTAGCACAGTCAGTTACATTATTGTTTAAAGATATATGCATAAGTTTGAGAAAATTACTTTATTGAAAAGAAAAGGAATAATTAAAATAAACTTTAGGAAGTTGGGTAATTCTGGGAAGCGGATGTTTTAGCAAACCTAGGATACTAATTTTGGATGATGGACTGGTGAGGATTTGTTGTTATACTCAGTAAGTTACATTTATTTCACATAAATGTAGCAAATATATAAAAAACATAATTAAGGAAAAATGATATTTCATGAATTCTAATGTATCAATAAATAATAGCATTTGGTAAAACGATCCCTTACTAGAGAGCTATCATAGAGGAAATACAAGAAAAACCAAATTAACTCGAAATTTGTGTTGATTTGAATTTTCAAGATACCTTGTGAAGAGAAACTATAGGAAGCTCTAAAACACATTGGTACCCAAGCAGGCAATGTGTCTAATAGCTTGTTGCTTCTCTAGCTATAACACTCAGCATTTTTAGTGGTGCTACTCCCCAGGGTAAATACCACTTGCTCTGAGTGTATGTGTATATATGTATATACATATATATATTTTTTTAACAAGTTGTTGAATGATGTTTGAGTATTTTGTGAGAATTTTTTCATATATGTTCATTGGGGATATTGGGCTGTAGTTTTCTTATAGTATCCTTTCTTTGTCTGACTTTACTGTTAGGGTAATTCTGGTCTCATAAAGTATCTGGATGTATACTCCAACCTCAGTGCTTTTTGTTTGTTTTGTTTTCGGGAAGAATTTAAGCAGTATTGGTTTCCACTCTTCTTTGAATATTTAATGGAAATCGATATCAAAGCATCTTTTCCTGGGATTTCTTTGTTGAGAAGTTTTTTAATTACTAATTCAGTCTCCTTATTTGTAATTGATCTGTTAAAGCTTTCTATTTCTTTGTGATTTAGTCTTGTTAGGATGGATATTTCTAGGAAACATTTCTAGGTTATTGAATTTATTGGCTTGTAATTATTCATAAAATCTCTTATGATCAAGCCTGCTAAAGACTTCCTAAACCACTCAGCACCTGCTCCTTCCATGATTGGCTCCTTGCTCTGTGCCACACCCTCCTTTTCCAGTAACTGCACATTATACTGGAACACATGCTTCTATTCACATTAGATACTTCTGTGTATCTACTATAGTTTGTGGCCTCTGGATTTGCATAAAGCATAACTATTCTAATTGATAACTACTTAAGTCACATAGAAAACTGTACTATTAAGACTTCCCTCTATACTTTGTTATTGATGTTTTAGTTGACATGTTCTTTCTTGTGTATCAGCAATTGTTTGTATTACATTACTTTTTTATTTATTTACTTTTTATTTTAAGAATATTTATTTATGCATACAGGAACTGGTGTTTAGACCAGAGGTGTGGAGAGGTGAGAGGACTCACCAAAGACAGAGTGGGGAGCAGAACAGGCAGATCTACTGAAATACACTGCTGAGGGGAGCAGTGGGCAAGATAGGAGAGGTCTACTGTGCCATGTGGGAAGCTCCCTTGCCAGAGATCAAACTTGTGCTGCAGTGGCTGTGATAGCTTCATAGTCTGAGACTTAACCCCTTGTGCCACCAGGGAGGCCTAATATTACATTACTTTTAATAAATTACTTATCCTAGAGCTAAAAATGATGTGCATATCCATATTTCACAGTATTACAGTATGCTGTAGGTTTATATTTTTACCTTATCAGTGAGTTTTATACTTTCATACTATTGTTTAGCATTCTTTCATTTCAACTTGAAATTCCTTTATGATTTCTCTTAAGACAGGTCCAGTGATGAGTTCCTCAGTTTTTGTTTGTACTTCAGTTTTTGTTTGGGAAAAATCTCTCACTAAGGACAAGTTTTATAGTTATGGTGTTCCTGTTTGACAGTTGACGTAATTTGTTTTGTTTGTTTTGTGTTGGTACCTTAGATCAATTGTTCAACTCTTTTCTGGTTGTAATATCATTTGTATGTAATGAGTCACTTGTGTGGTTTTCAAAATTATCTTAATCCTGTCTTTGGTAATTTGATTATAATGTGTCATAGTGTAGACATATTTGTTTCATCCTATTTGATATCTCTTGAGCTTCCTGAATATACTTGACCCTCATAATTTGGAAGCTTTTGGCTATTGTTTCTTTAAATAAGCTTTTTTTTTTTTTTTGATGCTTAAATGTATCTCTTATTCATGAAAAAATTTGCACTTTCATCATACAGTGTATTCTGGATGTGGCAGTAACCTAGTTTTAACCACTTCATTGTTTCATTTGAAACTTTTGATTATGCTCAATCAAATAACATTTGATACTGTTCAAAAACATTTTCATTAGAGCACACTCAAATTTGTAATGTGAAAGTCACTTATGCTGCTGATAGAGAGTTAGTATTACATGGACTATTTCTACTTGCAAAATATTCTCTATTTAATGGCATGATTAACTCTGAATATATTTAATCTCTTTCCAAGGGAATTTGAGTGGACGAAGAAAGAGCAAAGAGATCCTAATAATGTATCCCCTTACCTTTTTTCACTACTTTCCTGTCAGCTGTTCTGATTAGTCTTATAGATATACCTCTCAACTGTTTTCTATTCTAATTATATACTTAATGCCATCACATATGGGTTAAAACATAGAAAAAAATAAGCATGTACAAATTCAGAAAATCAACCTGTTATGCATCCGAGTGCTGTGTCTTATTGTGCTTATTTGTGCTTGCAAGGAGAGACTTCATTTGCTCTAACTACATAAAAACAGAAGAGGAAAAAGCCTATATTATTGATTGGCATGTGTAACAATCTACTTCTAATGAAATCAGGTTATTTATTTGAAAATCTAGTTGCAGATTTCCCTTAAGGGTCATGCTGTATTATGTTTAAACTTCTAGTGATTGCATCTTGATTAAAACCTACTATGTAAAAATCATACCTTTCAACCCCTTATTTGGGAAAAGAAATGCATTTCACACATCTCTCTGTCTGTCCATCCATTTATTTATCCATCCATATGTTGATGCACATGTATGTTCATCTATCCATCCACTTACTTGGAGAAAGTAAAGCAGTGTTTTCCAGGGAATCCTCAAGCAAGCTCACTGAACTGAATTCCGTTTGCTCATTATATGAATACAGTTGGCTAAAAGCATCTCAAGTGTCCTAAGATCATTCCATATAGATCCTTGAGATATCTTCTAGTTTTCTTTATGCTTCTGGAGATTTCGTTTTATATATTTGTGATATTACAAGCAAAACAAGGTTTCATCCTGAAAAAAATCATAACCTTGAAAAATTCTGAGCATTATATTTTTTCCAATGCCTTAAAAATTCCATCAATTTTAGAAACTCAAACATCTTAAACTTTTGTTATAATACATGAATAATTTTTAAATATCATCACTCTTAATTTAAGCAAAATTTATGTCCAAAATTATTTTTTCCTTAATAGCATGTAACTACAGAGGCAGTATCTAAATCAGAATTAATTTGAAAACTGTGAATGTATTTTTTTTTTGTCAATCTGTTTTGGATATATCAAAATGAATACTCTATGATACCTTTAAAAAATTTAAATACATCTGTATAAATGAAGTAACAATTGGAACCATACTTTCCACTATTTATTCCTCAAAGCGTATTTCATTATATTAACACAAATCTGAATATTGTACAAGTGATTATTTTATTATTTCAATGGGTAGAATTCCAAAAATTACTTCATGATTCCAAGTATCAAATATTTGAGGATATTTTCCCCTGTCATCTCATCTTTCTTACGCAATTAGATGGAAATTTCAGTATATCAGTTCTATAGTAATAATGGTTGCAAAGATTATACAATACATGTAACTTGTAGACTGTACATTGCCGGTTTCACATAGGTTGGTTTGGTTTATATTACTTTTGGATAACTGATTGAATATGAGTGGCATTATTTACCTGAATTTTCTTATATTTATTAACTGATCTTGATCACTGAGATTTAGATAGGGTTAGAGAATGGGGGACTGAATGGGTTTATCTGCATTCTTTGGCATAGCCACTGTGCTGAAGTAGTATGTATTACTGTTTAATTTCCTGGTTAAAATTGTCAAGCCATGATAAAATCTAATTATAGTCCCAAACTATTATGGACGTTCTTTTTTTTTTTTTTTTAACATGGGATACATAAGCTCTTATTTCTTATTACCTGTAGGGAGATAAGCCTATCAATAAAGCAAAAAAAAGTGTTCATACTAGAGTTCACATTGTACAGTCATTAAAGCTTTCTTGAAGAGTCATCTGCGATGATAACTTCAAAGATGCTGCAAGTAGCAACTAGTGAAACTCATTAAAGGACACTTTGAACTTTTGTCTCAAATCTTCAGATGCTCAGTCATATGTTACAGCTCTTATAAAGCATAGAAAATTATTTTTCTGTGAGAGCTCTATTGCATAATCATTATAATTCTGACTCAATGTTACCAGTGAATAAAGTAGACAAAATGAAAGCAATTCCCTTTTTTCATAATTATTTTGGTCATTGAAATTGATGTAGGATTCCTGATAGGCTTTTTTTTTTTAATTTGTAATGCAATGTCACTTCAATAAAAATTGAAAAACAGAAAAATGCTGGGGGAGAAAGTTGATGTTTGGGCAAAGAAAGATGTTAGGCATATACGTTATTAGGTATGTAGATGTTATACGCCTCATGTAGAGGTAAATAAGAAGTAGAAACAAATAGAAGAGAAAGAATTAAAGGTTATTAGTATAATGGCAACTATCATAAGAATGTTGTTTTGGGAAGAAATATTTTCTTACCCTCCCCTCAAATACTTTTGGACAGTAAGGTGTTTTTTTTTTTTTCCTGTTGTTTTGTTTGTTTGTTTGTTTGTTTTTGACATTTGCTTTAGTCAATCTCTTGTTCCTTATGGTTTGGGTTCTTTGTTTTCTTGTTCATACTCTGCCTTTGAACTACCAGGTTTTCTATGAGCAATGCTCTGTGTGCTATTTTTCTCTATCTCCTGGAAACTGAATCTACAGTAATAATTAGAATTCTAGGCTGGGTAACAGAGGAAGAAAATGAGAGGAAATATGAGGGGGCACATTTTATTCAGGCTTGAATCAGTTGCAGCATGCCTTCTATGTGCAATATGCTGTGTGAGACACTCTATTTTTAGTTGTGGGAAATATACATGACATTTAACACTGGAGTCCTTTATAAATGTGCAATTAGTTGATGTTAAGTACATTCACAGTATGTCCAACCATCACCAATATGTATTTCTAAATCTCTTCAGTCATCCCAAACAAAAACTCTGTATCCACCGAGCAGTAATTCTTTCCCTTCTTCTACCCTGGTAACCTTTATTCCAGTATTGGATTTTAATTTTTGTCTGTTTTGTGGGCATTTATGTCTGGCATATTTTCATTGTCAGGATTTAGTTCTTTTAAAAATTCTGTATTGGATTTGATCTTAAATCCTCATGCTACTCAGTTTTACATGAAATTCGTTTTTCTTATTTGGAAGGGAGGACTAATTTAGGGATTTTTTTTTTCTTATTTCATGACTTCAGAATTCCCTTTTCTGTTTTGTGAATTTTGAAAATACACAGACATGTCTTCTGCTATATTTCCAATTTTGGTAGATATTCTTTTTTTTTTTTGTGAAATTGAAGAATGTCTTTCTGTAAATCTTTTATTTATTTATTTTTTTATAAATAGATATTTTTGTTATTTATGTCTTTTACATTTTGTATTCCCCTTGGGTAGCCCACCACCAATTCGCCCGTGATCCATCTCCATGGTCCCTTGTGTTCTTTTCTATTCCATTTTGTGCTCTTTTCCTTCCCTCCCTCCGCCTCCCTCCCCCCCCCATTGTCTCTCTCCCACCCGGCCCCCCTATAGTCCTGTTATAAGTGAAACCATTCGATATTTTTCTTTCTTTCTGGCTTATTTCACTGTGTATGATCCCCTCTAATTCCATCCATGTCGCTGCAAATTGCATGTGTTTATCTTCTTTGCATGCTGAATAGTATTCCATTGTGTATATGTACCACATCTTCTGGATCCAGTCATCTATTTTTGGACATCTGGGTTGCTTCCATACCTTTGCTATTGTGAACAGTGCCACAATGAACATACGGGTGCATGTATCCTTTCGGATTAGTGTTTTTGTATCCTTTGGGTAAATTCCCAAAAGTGGGATTGCTGTGTTGTATGGAAGCTCCATGTTTAGCAGTCTGAGGAATCGCCATACAGCCTTCCATAGTGGTTGGACCAGTTCACATTCCCACCAGCAGTGTAGAAGAGTTCCTTTTTCTCCACATCCTTTCCAGCATTTGTTATTGCCTGTATTTTTTAATGTGTGCCATCCTCACAGGTGTGAGGTGGCATCTCATAGTGGTTTTAATTTGCATTTCCTTGATTATAAGTGATGCTGAGCATTTTTTCATGTATCTGTTGGCCATTTGCTTTTCTTCTTTGGAGAAGTGCCTTTTGAGCTCTTCTGCCCATTTTTTGATTGGGTTATTGGCTTTTTTTTTTATTGAGTTGTGTGAGTTCCTTGTAAATTTTTGTTATCAGTCCTTTATCAGATGTATTGTATGCAAAGATCGTTTCCCAGTTGGTAGGGTGTCTGTTAGTTTTGGTTAATGTCTCTTGCTGTACAGAAGCTTTTTATTTTGATATAATCCCATCTGTTTATATTGTCTTTCACTTCCTTCACTTTGAGGGATGTGTCTTAAGATTTATATTTATTTGTGCATAGAAGAACTGGAGTCTAGGCTACAGGTATGGGGGGGTGAGTGGATTAATCAGAGACGGAGTGGGGAGCAGAACAGGCAGATGTACTGAAATACACTGCTGAGGGTAGTGGAGGACAAGAGACAGGAGAGGTCTGCTGTGCCATTTGGGCCAGTAATGGCTGGTGATAGCTTGATGGCACTGAGAATTTAACCCCTGCACAACCAGGGAGACCCCTGTTAGATATTCTTGACTTTTGTCTGTATTTTCTTTCTTTCTGTTCTGTACTGCTTTTCCCAACATTTTATACGCAGTATGGAGCTTTGCCCTAGAAGGGAGTTTTTGGCTGGTGGGTTTTGAAATTTCATTTTCAGCTTCCTCAATCTTAGTGGAAGTTTCTTGTACCATCTACTTTTGGAGTGGCTGTATCTGTCCACCTCCAGTTTACGGTTCTCAGATGGACTTGCTAAATTTTGACAAAAGTATTTATGGATTTCTTTAAAATCTTGGGTTTATCATAGGCCTTACTGTTCCTCTTATCTTCTTCCTTCACACATGAGGATACTCTGCTGTTGCTATTGTTGGGAATCCCTCATCTTCTAGTTTTACTTTAGATGCTAACTGCTATGGGTGTGGGTTTTGCTGCTCTAGGAGCCATCCCTTTGTGTATGTTCTTATGTTCTTAGTCTTAAATATTATGCTATTTCAACTTACCCAAAGTCTTAACCTTAATTTTTTTTTATTTTTTATTTATACATAGAAGCTGGGGTACAGGCCAGAGGAGTGGGGCAGCGAGAGGGCTCACCAGAGACAGAGTGGGTAGCAGAACAGGCAGATCAGAAATACACTGCTGAGGGGAGCAGCAGGCAAGGCAGGAGAGGTCTGCCGCGCCATGTGGGATTCTCCCTGGCCGGGCGTCGAACTCGCGTCGCCGCTGCCGATAGCTCCACAGCACAGCGCTTAACCACTGCGCCACCGGGGAGGCCCTTTTTTTTTTTTTTTTTTTG
>PVIJ01010866.1:0-57874 GCA_004024925.1 Scalopus aquaticus | reverse complement strand
GGGCCTCCCTGGTGGCGCAGCGGTTAAGCGCTGCGCTGTGGAGCTGTCGGCAGCGGCGACGCGAGTTCGATGCCCGGCCAGGGAGAATCCCACATGGTGTGGCAGACCTCTCCTGCCTCGCCCGCTGCTCCCCTCAGCAGTGCATTTCTGATCTGCCTGTTCTGCTCCCCGCTCTGTCTCTGGTGAATCCTCTCGCCGCCCCACGCCTCTGGCCTGTACCCCAGCTTGTATGTATAAAAATAAAAAATAAATCTTTAAAAAAAAATATGAGTGGATAAGATCAGGAGGAAAAGAGTACAGCAGTGGGTAAAAGAGAGAACCCTGGGGTAAGAAAAAAAAAAGCATTTGTTTTACTGGTTCTAAGCCTTAGCTATACATGTGAATCACTCTGAAGTACTTTTAAGAAATTACCATGTCTGGTTCCTCTCTGGATCAATCAGATCTGTGGGTTTAGAGCTTAGGCACTATATATATTTTAAAGTTACTCAGGCTAAAACATGCCACAAAAGTTGAGAACCACCAATTCATAGGGCTACAGTTTTCCCCCACTGTGTAAAAGTGTAATGATATAGAAACATTTCAGTGATCCCTTACAGGCAGCTGAGGTCCTAAATGTGTATGAGTGAATACAAAAGCCACAAGAATTTAAGTTTTGTTACTATGTGAAGTTGAGTGGCCTAACAAAATGTGGGTTGCATTTGCACTGAAGATATTTTTGCTAATATATTGCATTCCTATTTGGAATGGTTTGATAAATTACTTTTTGAGTATGGGGATGCTATTGCCATTTATTTATTTAGAAAAAATTTTGAGTGCTCCCAAAATCAAAAGGTAACCTACCAAATTATATCAAATAGAGATATTTTCTTCCAGGTAGCAAGGGGAACCTATAGTTTGGGAACTGGATTCCATGCATGAGAGTCTAAAGGAATTAGTTATGGAGTTATGGGAGAAAGAAGCTAATATGGTACCACAGAGGCCAAAGAAGAGAGCTTTTCAAAGAGGAAATGCTGAAAAGGATCAGATGTAGCAGAGAGGACCAATAAAACTAGAATTGGAAAGGACACATTGGCTTTAACTATTAGGAATTCCTTGGTGACCTTAGTAAAAAGAGAAGAATTTTGGAGGGGGTGAGAGTGATGTAGAAGCCAGATTACATTGATTTTTAAAATGCTATTAATTTTTATGTCCACTTAATTTTAATCTTTTTCATCATTTCATGTGAGTCTTAAGATGAAATATGTACCTGTATTAGTTACATAGTTTTTTTTTTCTTTTTATTTATGGAAATTAAACTTATTTTGAGGACAGACATATCCATATATTAGTTAATAAGATCTAGGATTGCATTCAGGAAGCTAAAAGCAGAATATTGCTATGTAGTCTATCCTTGATTATTCTTTGACAACTAGAGAACAAATTGAACACAGATCATTTATGCCCTATTTATATGCAAAATTGTTCTAAGCAAGCACTGATAATGTTCTCTATAGAAATTTCAATCACTTTTGCTTGTCTGTTCTCCTACACAATATAATCAGCTCTGCTGCACATTTTCTTCATTGATGATCTCTGCGGGCCAGTAGGTGATAAGGTCAATTTCAGTTGATTTTTATGAGAATGGAAATTTAGCAGGCTACCTTTAGATATTGGAATATGGAATAAGTTAGGACAAGCAGTTATTATGCAGTAGTAAATTCCTCTTGGTAGTTTTAATTCCATGTCAAAAATATACAGACATGCTAATGTTGGTGGCAGGCTCATACAACCATCTGCTTGTTTACAAACTTTCAGTTCAAGAATAAATGTCTGGGACCCTGTATGTCAGGTCCATGATATCGCTCTAATGTGAGCATACACTCTGGGCATTGGAAGTACATTAACCAACAAGGTATTCATTAAACTGTCTTAAGTATCTTAAATTTTCTAGAAAATTAACTGCATTCACAACCAAAAAAAAATCATTGTTCTAATTGGTAGTCATGATTATGGGCTCCATTTCTCTCAGGTAGACTCAGTAGTATATTGAGTATTTCTTAAACAGGGATAAGACATTCTGATCTCCAGCAGAATTCCTTCTGCTGCTTCAGTGACCAAAGATGCCTAGATTCCCCTGGAAATGAATACATATGCTTCCCGCCCCACAAATTTTGTGAAATCTTTGTGCATACTTCTCCTAGATGTTAAAATTTGAACCTTAATCTCGGTAGTTTCTTTCCTTGTGTCCATTAAAATGAGAGAGGTAAAAAGTGAAGGAAAGAATTGGGTAATAAGTATCTCAAGCTTCATAGTGCCATTTTTAATATTCAGGTTCTATTGATCATTTCATTTTGCATTTGCAAAAACATGAACACAGATACCTTAAGCCTAATATGGTGCTTAACCTATTCTAGGAAGGCTTTTAAGGTTATGCTCTTAAAAATATAGATGATACAAAGTGTTAAGACACTACAAAACTTTTAACTATATTGCACTATTAAAAAATTATGATTTATATTTAGCGGCTAGCATATAGTATAGTATAGTATAGTGTAGTATAGTATAGTATAGTATATGCTCTTGATAACTGCTTGTTGAATACTTTGCAATTATAAAAATAATTCAATCTGCATGAAATCCTTTTCAATATATTATAGCTAAAGCTCTCAAGTTTAAAATTTGGGGGATGAAGGAAATAGAAATTTCATTCTATATCACTGTAAATGGAATTCCATTAAAACTGAGTTTATTTTATGGGCAAACTCATATTTTATGTATGTTACCTTCACATGATCTTTCTAACCAGTAATGTTTATGCTTGACAAGTAAAGAAATACGCCGAGTTTATATAAAAAAGAAAATATAACTATATACCATTACTCTTATTCTTAATATCTATTGTCCTTTCATTTGACTGCCATCTCTTTGTCATTCTCAACGCACAGTTTGTTCTGCTTCTAATGCTTAGAAGGCAACATTCCTAAATACTGCTAGAAAAAATACAGAAAAAACACAATGACAACAAGCAGCCTTTTGTTTAAGTTTTACTTATTTTCTCATCAGTCGCTGTAAATATGCTGTATAAGACAGGGGAAGTAGACAGGAGTTTGTGAATCTTCTCAGAATAACATTAAGTAATTAATTGCTTTTCTGGCTTTCTCGCAGATTTACTCAGGAGAATAGATTTTTCTGAAGTGTAAGGGTTTTTATCTAGTACATAGGAATAGTCTAAGGATTTGAACTGTTTATTTCAGGGACTTCTAGAATCAAGGATCATATTTTCCTAGTCCACTTGGGAAAGTTTTAGCTTGGATTTCTGGGTTTACTGGTCCGTTCCATTGCTTGTGCTTGCATAGATAGAGTATACAGCAAGTGATACAGCGTTCTCTCAGCAATGAAAAGGGATTTTTTTTTCATACATTATTCACAAATCTGCAGTGGTTTCAGAAAGTCAGTGTATATCCTGGACAAAAGTAAATGGGAAAAAATCCCACAAAAACAAGGATATGATTCTCATATAGTTGTTTGGGAAGTTAATACTATTGTACATGGATTTCATCTTTATTGCACAATTATAATACCTCTTAGATTTTTAGCAGCCTTTTAGCTATTAGTAAAAAATGTACATGTTTATCTTGTTTCCTAATAAACTGATAGATTGTCTTCAAATATTTGGAACTAACTTATGAAGGGAAGTTTATCAGGATGTATAAGCAATGTGACTTTGTGTAATTAATCCAACATTTATTTTAGTTGTGTTTGTGACATTATTTCATTTCTGTCAGTACTACTGTAAGTGACACAGAAAATGAGAGATGACTATACTTTACATATGGTATTTGTGCATTTAATTTTATTGTCATAGCAACACATAATTGAATCAAAGTTAAACATACTTGAATTGAAAAAAATGAGCTTTTCTGGTATGTAGATTTCATTTTATGGTCCATATTTAAATCACATCTTATGTACCTATAGAGAACATTAAAACATGTTCAGTTCATTATCCTAAAAATCTATGATATGAAGGCACCAAGAATTTGATTGTCTGTCCTGAGTGTCTTTGGTAATGGGTCAAGATAGGAAATAAAGTTTGAAGTGAAGTTCCAACATGATGAGTTTCTAGGAAATTATTAGAAGATGTTTTAGATGGGATTGGATTGGGAAGAACACATAGGAAGAAAAATATCATATCTAGCAATTTAAATATTTTTTCAGTTACCATAAATAGTATTGATTCAGTATACATGACTCATTTAGAACTGAAACTTCCTGCCAGAGGAAGATGCAAAGCACTGAAAAAGGTTTATGGTCAAATTGAATGCTGTCCACACAGATTTTGTGCATTATAGATTATCCCTAAGCTTCTAATTTCTGAACTTTTTCCCCTACTGAACCATGCTTTATATTTCTGGAGGAGGCCTGTGTACATCACTTTCCTCACTTCCCTTCTGCTGCTTCAAAGTTTTATCTGTTTATATCCCTCATAACACCTCATAACAGTGTTTCCCACCTCTATTGTCACAATCTAATATCCCACACATTTACTGGGGGAAAGATAACTAGGGGGTGGGGGTGAAGAAATATAATTGTATCAGCATTGTTGTAAGTCTATTTTATTTCTCTTAAGTCTCAGTGTTCTGTCTTTTGGGGAAAAACAAGCAAAACAAAAAAAAGAAAGAAAATACTTACTTGTTCCAAATACACCCTCTCTTACTTTATCCAAAACAGTTCCTTTGTTGGTAGCTGGGAGGGGTAATACCTGGCAAAAGGGGCTTCAAAATTTGGCCAAAGGCAATGACCAAATTGCCTACCACTCACTGTCTTGGTTCTGCACCTGTGTGCACAATTGCAAGACTGCTCAGGCTTAGGGAACAATAACAGTGGGATTTATTTAATAAACAGGGAAAAACAAAGAATTACTGAAGTCAAAACATGGCTGTTTAACTTACTTAAAGCAATGTCCAGTCCTTTTAAATCCCAAAGATTTAACAACAAAGGTGGCATCTTCCCGCCACTGCTGACGTATAGCTCCTCTTCCAAACAATAGGCCATGTTTCCAAAATGGCATCTTCCTGCTTCTGCAGACACACAACAGCCAGATTGTAGGCCAGGTTCCAACTCACGAGGATGACACAGAACACAACTGAAGATGCTCCCTGAGCTGCTATGGTGCCCCAACACAGAACCAGGCCAATAACACTGAAAACAGCAACTACAGTGGCCAGATGGCCCAATAGACTATACTCACGCGTTTTAGGAAGGCGCCCGCTTTGGGCCTCTGCCTTCTTCCTTTGGCTACAGTATAAACAAAACTGGGAGTAGTTTCCGTTGTTCTGCTATTTGCAAAGCCTCCAAAGTTGCTAGTCTCAAAGTCACTGAAGATTTCAAAAATGCTCAGTCCAAAACTCTACCTTCTGGCTTTCTGGCAGCTGCTGCTTCTTTTCCTACATCATGGCGACTCCTTTTTCTTTTTCTACATCATGGGGACTGAGTCCTCTATTTCTACATCATGGCAACTGACTTTATTTTTTTACAGCATGGTGACTGAATCTCCTTCTCCTTCAGTCCCTTTTATTTCTCATCAGAATCTCCACCACAAACTGCAAAACCTTTTAGCATTTTCCCCTGGGGCTATTCATTCTCATCAGAAACCCCTTCCAGGGGGGCACCACCTTTACTGGACTTTGGACTCAGCCCAGTTACAGGGGGACAATGAAGGACATTTTAAAGGGACAGAAAAGTATCTGGATGGAATCTTGGCTTCCAGCCTTTTTGGAATTATGACATACTCACAACTAGAATTTATAAGTGCTAATGATAGTGAGTAAAGTAGCAAGTAAATAAACCTTTTGTATTGCTACATAAATTCTTTCATCAACTAGTTTAGACAATTTGTGAAATGACTCATGATATTTTCTGCTCTCAAAAATTATATACTTTAAAAAAATTTAAAGGACAAACTATCATTTAATAAAAATGCTTCAAACCACAATGCACATTTACTTACAGTTTGACAGGTATGAATGTGTTCAATGAAAGAGAAAATTTTGGGATTTCAGTAAGTAGTTTGGCAAGTTATTTTGTCTCTCAAGTGATTTTGTCTCTCCAAATCTTTCAAATAAAAGGGCAGCTTTTTACTGGAACAAATCATAATTAAGTTCTACTGTAAGTGGAGTTCCTTATTATTAAGGATTAAAAAGCTAGCAAAAAAAAGATTAAAAGCATTGTTCTTACAAGCTCATTGATAAAGTTAATTATTCCCTCTTATATTTTGAAAACATACTCCTATATTCATTCATTTTTTTTTTTAATTGGAAGACTGAATCCAATAAAGGAGACTGCAGCATGTTCATCTGTTTACCTAGACCAATGTGTGACCTTTACCCTTAGAAAGTAGCACCTTTTATTGATCACGATTTTTCAAATCAAATCATGTAAAACATTTTTATGATGCATTATGCATAACTTGAAATGCTACTAAATTCCATTCTTGACCTTTATTTGGTTTTGTTCTTTTAGCTGATTTGGTTATAAAGGTAAATATGGAAGAACTTTTTAAAAAATAGAAAAGAAGTTCAATTTTGAAGTATGGTTTTTTTCTGGGGCCTATAACATGTGATACATGTCCTGGTATAATTGAAGGTAAAAAGGGTAGTGGTTGGGTAGATAGCTTTACAGAATTTCACTTACTAACTGTGTGTGGAAAGTTGCTTCTGTACCAATTAGCAATGACCTTTTATTCTAGCCTTAGGGTGTGAGATTATTAGAAGCAGGCATTTTTGAAATATTTTCTTTCTAATATTAGTTTAAGCAAATTTCCTTGCAGTGCTGACTCTACTTTCATGGTTGTTTTTTTTTTTTCCCTCCCACTCCCTCCCCCTCTTGCCACGTGTGCTGCTTCTTTCTACTAAGCTGCTAAATCTTTTGCAGAGAAATTAAATGTAATGTTTCTAGAAACATGAATAGCTTGTGCCCTTTTCTGAGTGTCCAACTTCAGAAATATTGCAGCTGCAGTGGTATTAGTGCATTGTTTCTTCCTGTTTCTCTCTGCAGGGAAGTTCCTTAAGGTAGACCCAAGGTCTTTTGTTCCTGGGATTTTCCTGTCCTAAATGATGTGAATGGCTCAATTCGTGTTTTTTAAAGCACATTGTTTCTTTTTCACCTTATTTAACATGGCTTGACTATGCAACTTGTAGAACTCATGGGAAATAGGCAAGAAAATATAAATGAAAATTACAAATCAATCATTCCTATTAGAAAAGAACCCAAAGCATAGATACTATGAACACAGTCATAGTCATGCCATCTTTAGAAATGATGCACAGTATATTACCTATGAATGTGCTACAGGGAGTCTCCACAGGTCATAAAACATCAAAAATGCAGCTCAAAAGAAAATGAGTCACTGGTACATTTCTAGTCTGCTTTGGTCACAGGACTGAATTTTGCTCATTAAAAAGGTCTTACTTGACTTGTATTTGTAGCAGAGAATGAGAAGACTTTGCTGAGTGTTGACTTGTTTAGCTCTCCCTTCTAAAACATCTCTTTCATGTGATTCTTCCACTTTCTTTTCCCATCTGCTTGTCATTTACTTGTGTTCAATGTGAATATTATATTATTTATGAAATAGTCCCTGCTTTTGAAGTTCATTCTACAGAGCTCTAAATTTTATTGAGATAAAAGAATTTCGATGGCCTAAAAAATAGACTATCAATCAAATTAGTTAAGTTCCATTTAAATAATAAAAGGTAAACATGATTCACTCAACTTTGACATTTAATTTGAATGTTTTGTGCAAGATCTCCTGAAAACTGCTTAAATTGTTAAATTTGTTAAATTTGTTAAATTTGAAAACGAGAGAACAAAACAGACATTGTAAAATATTACTTCTTTTTCACCCACTTTAAATTAATTTTAGATTACACACAACTACACCTTTATTATTAAAGTGAGAGATTCCACATATACTCCGAGGTGTTCTACTCTTCTAACTCCTTTAATAATGTCAAGATTCTACCTCAAAAGAACAAGGGAATTAATACTTTGTTATGGTATAAATGTTTTTCTTTCTAAGCTAACAAAGTTAAGAGTTCTTTTTCTCACATTTACGATTCTTCGTAGGTTAATTGGAACAGAATTCACACGAGTAATTTATTTTACTGACTACCTGCCACTTAAACATTCATGGGAGGAAAAAAGTTTAAAAATATCAAGAAGCCTGCTTTGAAAAGACTGTAATTAGTCCTTTCAGTTATTATTGTCGTTATTATAATACTATTACTGTTGTTAACCATTTTTATGGTTTATGTTTTGCCAAATAAGATAGTTTTGAAACATAAATACATTAAGTTGGAAATGAATCTTACATATGCTAGCACTGGTTCTAATTCATGGTTAGTTAGTACTGATGCAAGCTGGTAATTTAAAAACCTCATAGATTTTTACTGCTGTTTGTACCCATCTGTGTCAACTATACAAATGATAAAATAATAATCAAAGGACTGATGGCTTAATATAATAGTTATTGTGCTTTAAATATCTTTTATGTTTTGACATTAAATGTCTCTCTTGCCTTGGTATCTACTTTTCAAAAATCTACTATCCATTCCTGATACTATTTCACTGGGGTTATTAGTCCTTTGACAGTACCACATGCTATTGGCAATATCTTTTAATTTGCTTAATTTCCTGACATGTGCTATGTCAATTTTTTACTTTGGGGTTTCTAAATGCCAGATTTGTGCTTAAAATAGAAAAGCCCTCTACTAATAAGATTTAGTCATATCACCTAAGTACTAAAGTTGTCCCAGATGTAATAGGAAGAGATAAAGAAGGGATCATAGATAATAAATTTGACCTGCTTTCTCCACAAAGTTATTACTGCAGCTTTAAGTCTCAGCTTTTATTGATAAACATAAATATGGGTTATATAAGGAAAGCCTATGCCTATTTATAATAGCATTTAAATCAGGTTTTTATAACTACTTTAGGTCAAGCAACTCCATAAACAGTCACAGGGCAATTTGAAAACAGGTATTTGTTGCATAGTATGTTTTTATTTCATGTGCGTTTTATTTTATGATTCTTGTAATTAAGGTAATAAAACTAAATAATATTACCTGGCTAATGAGCAGGAAATTTTACACATTATAGATACATTTTGCCTTGGAAACAACTGATGATCATCCCAAAGAAAGATTGTTGGGGAGGGGTGGGAGAAGATAGTATTTTCAATTGGTTACCAGGCTTTTAACAAAACAATTCCTATTATAATCCTTGAGAATTTCATCCTACTAGATCCCCACTCAAATGACAAGCAAGGAATGAGAACTGTAATCAGAGGAACAAATGATAGGGGGGATCTATATCTGAATGAGTCCCACCCTTTAGAGGATTGCATTATGCCATGGTTAGCACCTCTCACCATTGCTGCGAAAATATTAGGCATTGAATGATGCTGTATGCCTTATACTCTACTTACTAAAATTGCTTATGCAATTTCAATTGGCTGTGGTGTTTATCATGTTCTGTCCTGGGTGTTGTGTAACATAGTTAAACCTACAAAGCAGCTCCTTTTTTTTTTTTTTTTTGAGTGGATTAAGTAACTGTTATGTATTACGTGAATGCCAGTTCAAGTTTCTTGAGTGCTATCCCATCTAGATGAAGGGTAGTAAATAAACATTAGGCTTTAAAAATAAAAACACCTTTATGCTAGTCTCCAAATTCTGTATTGCCTGGAAATAAATAGTGGCTATAGGAGCCTTTTATTTCAATGAAACTAAGATGTATACATCTATTATTGATCACATGTAAATCTGCACATTAATATTAATGGCAGTTGCACATGGGTATCAAGAGGTAAAACTCCCCCAACATATTTCAAAACCATGTTATATAGCTCATGTTCAAACCTAAGATGCATCCACATGTACCATGAATTATTGTGTATACAATTTTAACCTGCAGTACCTGAAAAAGAAATGATTTTAGAATTGCAAACTTGGTTAATTTCTTTTAAATTGTGTGGGATGAAGGAGGATGGGTTTTAATTATAAAAGTCTCTTTGAAAATCAAACTTGAAAAAATGAGCTATATTTGTGTGTGTGTGTGTTTATATATGTAATTATATGCATATCTGTATGTATGTAGCTTCTCTGGTGTCTGGTTAAAAACTAGGTGCCATGTCAGCATTTCTCCCTGTGTCTCCTTGGGCTTTTTAAGGTCAGAAAGTTTTCATTCTACAGCCCCTGTCTGCTCTCAGCTTTTGCTCTGATCATACCAACTTTTCTTCTCTTTGCATTTCCCAGGAGAATCTGGGAACCCTTATGTACCACAATTTACTGAAGTGTTATAAATAGAACCTATAATTTTTATTAACATATCTACATGCTGTGCTTTTCTGGGCCAGTACAGAATACTAATAGAATTAACATCATTTATTAAATTGTATTACCCATTTTGAATGACTGCCTTAAGTCATAGGATAAGCCTCTCTAAATGTAATAGCTACATTTAAAAAAAAAGGGAAAGCTTATAATTAAAAAAAGTGAAAATCTCAGAATCTGACACTGCCTATCCCCACCAAGAAATAAGAAGTTTAGACATCGAAACTTGGGAAATCTTCATATTAATAGCGTATTTTCCATACCTTAATAAATCCATAAATTAATTACAAATGAGAATACCCTGCTTATTTCCTCAGTGACTATAAAGATAAACTGAGATATTAGATATAAACTTTTTATGAAATTTCCAAGGTGTATTTGTTTAATACTTAAAATATCCTTTTACATGTTAGATTATTGTCATTACTATATTGAATCAAAGCCATTTAAATCCATGGTGACTTTCCATTACTTTCAGGAAAATTCAGAAATTTTACATTATCTAGCAAAGGCTCTGGGTAATCTGACATACACCTACATAATGTACTCCTTGAATGTCTCAAGGCTGTGAGGCAATATGGCACTCAACTATAAAACTATTATTATGTTTAAAAAGGAAGCCGTGTTTTGGGTACAGACACCTTCTGGTATTCATCCTAGAAACTGGGGTTTTTGGTAAAACTCAAGTCATATTTTGATGATTAAGGAGAAGTGATAGCAAATAAGTTTTATTGTAATTACTTTGTCATTATTATGAAAATAGGTGAAATGTTATTGGTTTCATTTATTTCTATAATTGATTAAGGTAATGAGCAATTAAAATGTACATCAGAATTTATGTGGTGTTTAATTAATAACAGTAAATATAGTATATTGAACTTCCATTTTCATTGCCTATCAGACTATTTCAATATAAAGTTGTCCAATATTTTCTAAATGGAACAATTAGAATAAATCTTATTTTAAGGTATCTCCCTCCTGGGTTCTAAATTATTATAATGAAACCTATCTCTTCTACTCTTACAAGTTTACCAAGCAATGGAAATATTGTCTTTACCCTGACCTTCATTGTTCAACCTTAGACTTACTTTTGTGGCTACATCTATAATATAAAAATGTTTTTATTTCCCTAGATAAAATGTTCTAGTGTAGTAAAATTGTTGAAAGAAAAATTATTTTGGGTTAAAAACATGAAAATCCAGGAGTTTAAGTAGTCATTTTCCCCTTCATTTTTTAATCAGGAAAAATTGAAGTATATGGCACTAATATTTTGCTTTGATAGATTAAAGACCCATGCATTTTGTTATAAGTGGGCTGCAAAAGTACTATCTCTTTTTTAAAAAAGAAACTAAAATAGTCAAATATGCACCTAAAAAATAAAACTTGTTCATGCTTGTTATCTCCGTAGAGATTTTCATGTTCTTATTCTGATTTCAGTGTTCATTACTAGTCACAAATATATATTTAATTCTCATGAGCACGGGAGCCGTAGCCATCATAGCTCTGTTTGAAGCAGAAACATGTTAATATTTTAGCTTTCTTCTTGCTTTCACGAAATCTATGAACAGTAGCTATTGGTGTGGGTTGTCTTCAAGTGACAAATTCATTGTGCTGTCAAAAGTAATACTAGGATGTCCTGCTCTGGTCATCCAGAATTAGGCCATCCTGAGAAATGACCAGAGGTGGATTCTCACTCTCAAGTGCTGGAGGTTCTTTTTTGTTATTACGTATGATTTTGATGGTGAAGGATATAACTGTGGAAAGAAGATATGCCACATGAAGAGGGACATCATCTACAGAATTTCAAGCTGAACAGTGCCCCTTGATAGAATTCCAAAATTGTCTGACCAAAATTTATGATTTGGTTCCATTTTCTGAAAGATAAAACACGAAACCAGTCTCTTTATAAGTCACCTTTACTAAATTTATTTATTTATTATTTGGGGGGGAGTATCATTCATTAAATTTTTTAGATGAATTATCATTTAAATGCAGCGTACTTCTGTTCTATAAAAGAAGAAACAGACACGCCTCAAATATGCCCAGTGGACCTTCTTGAATTTAGAGCACAGCGGTGTATTTGATGTTCATGATAATTATGTGAATCATCAAAAATGTATTTCCAGTAAATTCTCTTTATGAAAGCAGCAAAGTGTATAATACATCTTCAGAATGTTTCTATATAAAATAGCTAAGATAAAAAATGTTGCTATTTAAAATGTATTAACCCTCAGCTATCCAGATCAACCCATTCTCTGAGGTTTCTGGATAGCTGAGAACTCATTTTAGGTTTTTCTATTTTAAAATGAAATTGCTCTGCAGCTATTTGTCCTATTAAATTATGCAATATTATTATATCTAAGCTTCCTCTCCTAAGCGTCCATAGCTATTTATTGAGGCATTATTTTCAGATGGCCATGGAAACAAATGTTTAAGTGTTTGTCTTTATTCTTTTGTAAATGGCCCAGTTAGATGTTAAAAGACATCTTCTTTTCTCAAATGTGAGGTTTTTACTGATTTATGATGCCTTTGTTGCTTAACCCTTGTTTTTTTTCAGACTTTCACAAAGTAAGGAAAGAAATACTTACATATTTCCAAACTATTGCAAAGTGATAAAATCAAATCATAAATTATTCAAACTATCTGGAAAGTTTCCCAAGGAAAAGTATACAGCATAAAGAATATAGTATTTAGAATCATATCTCTCTGTTAGTAGTGTTAAAATTGAAGTACAGTTGCTAGTCAGTCCTCTCTTCTTAAGATAAAAATAAAACAATCACAACCAAACAAAATAAATACTAAAAATGAATTTATTGCCTTTGTGGAAGAATCTCAAATAGAATCTTCATCTTTTATTTATGAAGTATGCTTATAGCATTAGTTGAGTCTTCATTAGTGCTTAGCAATCTCCTTTTTCCTTGTTCATTGAATCATAGACCTTGGTGTAGTTCCACATTTTTTCTACTCTCTTCAGTCTCTCGAATTGAAACATCCATTGGTTCAGTAAATTATCTTATCTCCCACATTCTCTCAATTTCCCTCAATATCCTTTCCTGAGTCCCACATTGTGCTCTTCATCTCACTCATTTTACCTCCTTCAGAACCATGCTTCATGAAGTTATTCCCTGCTTTTTTTTTCTTCTTAATACCTTATTTTAAATTTATGTTTTCCTACAGAAATGTTCAGATCCTCCTTGTACTTTAAAACCAAGCCTCAATGATAAATAAGCCAAACAGTGAATAAATAAAAACATTCCTAAGTTACTATCCTATGTATACCTGGGAAGAAAAAACTGGTCTCACCAACAATATAAATATGAATCTGCAATCACAGGTACCCATAGATGTACCTTGTATAGTTTTGGGAAACTTGCCTTTCCTAATTACATGGTTTAATAACAAACTTTGTTCAGATTTTCTTGTCTACTACAGCCCTCATATTACTATTTGAATCACAAGCTAAATAGATCTATTTGGTATTATTATTCTCTTAAATGTCTTTTAAACTATGAGATTCCTTTTTTATTAATTATCAAATGCTACACAACAGAGTACCCTCTAAACCTAATAGCTTAAAATTACAAATCATCATTACTTCAATGTTTCTGTGTATCAGTATTTGGGGACAACTTAGCTGAGTTATTTTGCCTGTATCTCATGGAATGAGAGTCTTCAGGCTAGACTGAGGTTGGAGAATCTCTTTCCAAACTAACATCTTCACCATGTGGGCCTTTCTATAGGGCTTCTTGATTCTCTTCTCTTCACAACATAGCAGCTGGCTTCACCAAGAGTGAAGAGTGAAAGAGAGAGCAAAGAGGAAGTCACAGTTCTTTCTATGTCTTAGTCTTAGAAGTGACAAAATCATTTTTTGTCCTTTTTTATAGGTCACAAAAACCAACCTAGAAACACGTGAGAGAACTACACCTGAGTATAAATAACAAGGAGAACAAGGAGTGGAGATAATTGGGAGGGAGGTGTCATCTTGGAACCTAGTTTTCTCTCTCTCTCTCTCTCTCTCTCTCTCTCTCTCTCTCTCTCTCTCTCTCTCTCTCCTTATAATTTTCTGTTGTTATTATTGCAACAACGGGGACATTTGTATCTTGCTTATTGCATCTTAGTGGTGTCACTTACCTATATCTTTGCCTGACTCCTCACCCCATATATTGCTCATAAATTTAGATGAAGAAGCTTAATCAGATTCATGTTCCATATTTTTGGCAAGACAGCCTTATTGTCATTGACATTTCATTTTATAATGAAGCCCATAATAGCTAGTTGAGTCTTATCATATTCAGAGCCATTGCTGATCAATTAAAAATAGTTATATTTTATCATTTCCACTTTTTTATGATTGTGAATACTTCTATAATGAGAAATTCTCCCTCTTCGGTTACATTGTATATTTTGTATAGTGAAAGAAGGATAAACATTTGATTCTTTACCTTTATTTACTTTTTTATAATGAATTGTTGACTCCTTAGCACCCTCCAAAGGTAACAAGTGAGGTCTGGGAATCATCATGGATATACTGAAGCTGAATCTCTGGGAATGGACCTTGGGTGCAGTGATTTTAAAAAGCTTCTTAATTAATTCTGATTATTTCCTCTGTTAATTTCCACTGTTCTCCATTCCCAGAATCTCACTCAGTAGATTTGACATGGGGCCCAGGCTTCTGGTTTTTGTTTTTCAACTTCCCCAAAATTCTCTTCAGTTGACAAGTTTGGGAGACACTACACAAACTACACCTTTTCATGCTATCTGCAACTATACAGTACTCTGCATGGGTCCAAATCTTGCTAGCTTTGTGACCTTGAGGAAATTAATTACCTCTCTGTCTTACTTTTATCATATATAAATTGGAAATAATAGTAGGATTCACCTTATGGTTGGTTTGAAGCCTAAATGAGTTAACATGGTACAGAGCTTAGAACACTGCTTAGTAAGAATTTCTTAAATACATAATAAAGTTGATCCCCCTCTGGGACAAGCTGCTTGACCTCTCTGTATTTCAGTTTCCTCATCGGTAAACTGATGATAATAATACCTGCCTCATAGATTATTATGAGCAATAAATGAGTGAATGCATGCAACATGTCAAAAATGGTGCTTAGCATATAATAAGCACTTCTGTGCACTAACTAGTTGTTATTTTTGCTGTCTTTAATTATTATCAGTCAGTTTTATTAGTGTGGGTTAAAAAAAAGTGAGAGATTGAAGGAGTTGATGGGAAACAGAATAAATATAAGAGCAGTAATCTTCAGGAGGAAAAAAATAAGACAACTGTTTCTATCACAAAGATGAACAGAATAGAAGATAGTCAAATATCTAGACAAAGGCAGAGGACAAAACTCTTGGGAGACAGACTTATTATTATAGCAAGTTATAAATCAAAACCATCCTTTAGGAATGAGTAAAGGAAAGAAGAATTGAAAGCCTGTGGAGGGGTAATGGAAGTTCGGACATTTGGACACATTTGAGGATTAAGCCAGGGAGCACAGCATAAACACAGCCAAGTTGAGTTTTGTCAGTAGCAGGTCGCAGCCCAATTCCTCAAGGCTGTGAAAATTAATATCTAGGGGTTGGGGGAGTGGATCCCTAATTATTTGGAGAGGTTGCTCAGTAGCCTCATGAAGGCAGTGAATTTGAACACGGTTGGGTGGGATGGTTATGATGATACATAGAAAAGAAGGAGCATTGAACAAGGAATCAGGAGACTTGGAACTTATTTTCCAAATCTACTATCACCTAGCTTGTATGACCCTCACTTGACCTCTGGATCTCAATTAATTCACTTGTGAAATGAGAGCTACATCCATTTATCCCTATCATCCCTTCTAAGTCCAGAATTTATGACCCTACGAGGCTGATTCAAGAGTCTTGCTGCAAAAGAAAGGAAGTCTGTTGACAAGTCAACGATAGGAAAGTTGATGGAAAGCGTTGGGGAGGTTGGGATGCAGGGTCTATAAAAGTGAAGGTAGATGAGAAAACTTGAGCCAGTTAGGCTCAATCTCTCAAATTTTCCTGCCTTTGAAATTTGTTTCTGTGCTCAAAAGCAATTTTAAGACTAGCTTGTCATTTATTTTGGTAGCAGATATTATGAATATTGTCAATTCAATAGGCTATACTTGACACACATGAAAGTAAATGTTAGTTTGTGTTTGTAAAATGTTCATTAGCAAACCAAAAATGAACAGTTTACTTGTAGGGAGTTGTTTTTCTGCTAGTAAGCAGAAGATAACAAAAGAATATTTTAGGCTTTCCTTCACCCATAATAATATTACACACAGGAGTAGCTAACTAGGTTGCTTGAACACACTGTTACAGAACTGGTTAATCCATAATTCAGCAGGTTCTTGGCTTCCAAGCTGCCTTATTGACAGGCCTGAAGAAAGTAGATGGAACTAATTAGCACTCAGCATTATAAAATGGGAAGAATTAAATAAGGCAACTTCAATATTAAACTCAGACCCCTATGAAGATATTCCCTTTAGTTATGGGGATTTTGAAATGATGGACAGGCTAAACCAAACTCATAATCCTATTACAGTTTCTTGCACTCACCTAATAAGCTTCAAGAGCTGTTTCCTTAGAGTCCGGGGTAGTGCCGTCTTCCTCTAGGCTTTTCCGTATATAGCTTATAAATTCTTTACTGTTCCCACTAAATATTTTGTTATTTAAAAGAGCATAAGAGAGAGTGTATAAGTATATATACATATTGATGCATTTTGACTGTAATAATACCCTTGGCCTGTGGGGAACTTCCAATTATTAATAATTTCAGAGGAAAGCTTTTTAAGAAACAATCACAAGGCTTAGCTGTAATGAGGCATTTGTAAAGGAGGAGGGGGTATGTTTGTTTGTGCAATGAAAATATTGAACCTTTTGGGATGTTATGAACCATGGGGACTAATAAATGATCTTTCCATTTCAGTGTTCTAGCAGACATCTTTGTATTGCTGATGTATCCTTGCAAAGTGCCTTTAGCTCACAGGTCCTTTTAAATATTTCTATCTCTTGACATATTCTACTGAGGTTGTGGGTGCAACAGGGTGAATCTGATGCTTAGAGGAGGATAGTACTAAGGAGCAGACAAAGTTGGTGGCTTAGAATAATGAGCCCATTTTCAGCTGAGCTGTGCGGTCATATGAATTAATTAACCCCTTACAAGCATTTGTCTGACAATCCTAATTCTCATTCAGTTCAATGAGTTTTATAATTATCATTTAACTAAATAGCAGTAAAAACTGTTTATATCCTGACATTAAGGGAGCTTTGTAGAATTCTTTTCCTATAAATCATTTGAAGTTGTTTACAATTTGCAGTAGTCTTGTTTTTCTTCTGGTTTGTGCTCAGGTTGCTGTTTTAAAAAATATTTTCAGGGTGCTAATTATAGAACAATCTCTAGAGTTTGGTTAGCCTTGTAAGGGTAAAGGACCTCAGTAAAGAACACTTTCACATTTTAATTGGAAGAATGTAGACTTAAACTATTATCTATCATGTTAAACAAAATGAATCCAGTGACGCTAAATGGATATAGAATGATTAATTACTCATTCTTAAGACCTGTGCCATTTAGTTCCTAGTGATACGATGGTGATAAAGCAGTTTTATCCAGAAAGAGTGTATTATGTTGACAATGCTGAAAAATGGTGTGAGAACACAAGAAAAATTTATTTGAGATGGAAAGCAGATGGCTATCTCCTACCTCCTATGCCCTGTATATGTGTAATTACTTTCTATTTTTATAGTAAAAGTTATGGTAATATCAATACCCATTTTACTTAATTACACCTCTTTTGATTGCAAATAACAAAAAGCTATTTAAACTGTGGGTTTAATGGAGAGATACAGAGAGGCTTAAGGGAATTCAGGAGAGGAAATGATCATATATCTAATATTTAAATCCCTGGATATGGAATCTTCTTTCTATATTCAAGACATCTCTGGGAACCTCCACAGCCTGAGTTCATAGCCCTCATTGAAGGGATATTTTGCTTATCCTGGCTTAGAGGGCAACTTACCCTAGTCTAACTGCCCCTTCCACCTCCTGACAAAATCTCTTGAGTACCAATTCAACATTCCTATGAGAGAAGTGTCATTTGCTGCTCTCCCTCTTATTTGTTCGTACACCAGGCCCCAGGAACACCAGAACCTAGGCTGGCTACCTTTAGATCAACTTATGGTAACTAAATTAATTGTTACAACAACCCTATTGGGTAGATTAATAATATTGCTATAACCCCTTTTATTGGGGTTGGGGAGGTGGGGAGAGGCTGAGACAAGGAAAGGTTAAGTATCACTTCTAAGGTCATATAGCCCCCTGGTCTGTGCTCTGAACCCTTGTGCCCTACTGACAGCTGCTTTGTGTTGAATTAAGGAGACCTGGTTTCTAGTGCTTGACCTACCATTATATGAATGACTTGGAGGGAATCACTTCATCTCCCTGGACCATTCCATGTACAATTTAAACTTATATTTTTTAAATTTTTTATTAAAAAGCTAGGGTGAGGGCCTCCCTGGCAGTGTAGGGGCTAAGTCTCAGTGCTATCACCACTATGGCCTGAGTTTGATCCCCAACCAGGGAGATGACCTACATGGCACAGCAGACCTCTCCTGTCTTTCCTGCTGCTCCCCTTGACAGTGTATTTCAGTAGATCCACCTGTTCTGCTCACCACTATCTCTGATGAATCCTATCACCTTCCCCCAACCCCACACCTCTGGCCTACAGCCCTGTTCTATGCATAAATCAATAAATTTTTAAAAAAATAAAAAGTGTAAGGGTGAAATAAAAGTCCAATAACACATTGTCTCTGGATTTGCTTGGTTTCAAGGAATAGAAACCTTAAATTAGCTTAAGACAGGGTGATTGATTTAAGGATAAGATAGGCATCCTCTTGGATATCAAAGAACAGGAAACAATAATCACATCATATAGTACCTTGGACTGGAACCAAAACTGAAATTAACAAATACAAGTTGCTTTCTCCATCCTTCTACAGTCTCACTCTTCTTCTCTTTTTCTGCATTGGCTTCCTTTGCTTGAACATGACTGCCACAGCTATAAGAGCATGTGACCCTTACTTCAGCACCTATTTTTATGTGACATTGATCTTTGGACTTTAGATTCTTTTGTGACATAATGTAGCCCAGCCTATAGATTCATTTCCCATGAGTTAGGTATCTACCTCTATCCAGTCAGTCAGGGCAAGGATGAGGTCACATGTTGTGCAGAATTGCTGCCTCTTGGGGAAGGGGGGCATTTTTCTAGAAGAGCATATGTATAAAGAAGTATGGGAAGGGGAAAGATAGGCAAATTGTACTGATGTTTGCTGTACTCATAATCCTAGCATTTCAAACTGATTTTAAACATGTTATATATTTCTTCATAGATTATCCCTTTGGCTTCATAGATATTTTACCATTCAACAAGCACTTCATTTTATGCCAGGAGCTTTACTAGTACTGTCTTAGGTTCTGGACCTCCATTTCCTTATCTGTAAAATGAGCTATTCTGTACAGCTTTAAAAGTCTGCCACACACACATACACAAACATTTATGTATTCACTTATATTTAATGGATAAATTGCTTTTATTGTCAAACCAACAAGAATTTATTTATCCCAATAAGCATTCTTCAAAGTACCATGAATTTGAGCTTAAGAAGAAATTCCGTATCATTTATTTTTAGTTGCAGTTAGTATTACACACACCTTAATTACCTAGATTATTTATTCCAGTTGGCTCTGAAATACTCATCTGTTTTCTAAAATTCAAATCCATACAAGAATAAAGATTTGCTGTCACTGAAACTAATCAAAAAAATGTGAGGTTGACTATAAAGATATCCCATAGAGGCACTTCACAAATGTTTTGTGCTTGATTCTTTAACTCCCAGAGCATCTAATTTGATGAGGATAGATCTCATTTAGAACGTTTGTAAGTTTGAAAAATCATTCTCATTAGTGTATCAAAATTAAAGAAAGTATATAAAAGACAAACGCCCATTTCAACCTAGAGTTAGTCAGTTATGGACTTAAATACTAATTTGGTCAGACTCTTTAATGAAGAATTAAAAGGAAAAATAATTCTCTCATCCCTTTCAACAGCTCTGACCCATGATCACTGTACTTCTCATATGCCCACACAGAACAAATACAGATTGAAGTAATTTGCACACACTGAATCCTAAGTAGACAAATGTAGAGCTGTTAGAAGAGTGAGAAGAACCTCTTGCCACAGATCTCCCCTGAACAAGCCACTTTAATTAATCTTTGTTTATTTTGGTGATGTTTTAATTTAGTTATGCCAAAGCAGTGCTGCAAGTACAGCTAAAAGCCCAAGAAAGTTTAGCTGAAGCTCAGAAAATAGACCATATCTGTTTGTACTTGCCTGTTTTTATGTTGGTTTTGAGGCACTGTCTCACTGCGTTAGCTGTGTAGCTCGGATAATAAGTGATTTGAGAAAAGGTATATATATTTTTTTTGTAGATATAATGTCTTCATTCTGTGTTTTTAGAAATGTGTCTAGATTAGTCATTTTACTTTCTGAGGGCAATGGATGGTAATTTTAAGGCTAAAATTAGAATTACATCTAAGCAGTATGATCTTATGAACACACCTTTATCTCAGAACAATAAATGTTTTGCTTAATTTAAGCGTAATGGATATGAAAAGTCCATCATAAAAGTGTTTCTTTTTGAAATTTGACATGCTAATCACAGCTTCCATACTCTCAAGTACCACAATCCTCATTTAGTTGCAAGGTAAGTCATTTTTTACTTCTAGAAACTACTCAGAGTTATACTAATTTTTTTCTGGTAGTTACACAAAAGTTTGAAATGCATTGTCTGCCTCTTTCTAATAGTTTATTGATTTCTACACTTTCCTTGGAACTATACTTTAGACCCAAGATGCACAGTGTACATGATTTGCTAAATTTGTAAAATAAATGTTAAATTTGATCCAGGGACTCCCTTTGTACTGGACATATTTTTTGAGTTAATCACAATGCTGATTCGTTTCTGTCTTGGTGTTACATCTCTTTTTCCCTGTTGTACATTTGTAAGTGACACTAATAGCCGAGGAAGAAACAGAAAAATAACTATGAGATGAATGGTAGATTTTTTAAATTTTGAAATACGTTTTACAACCTGTAGGGGAATAAGCATATAATTTGCATATATACTTGTGTCAGTCTGGTATTTTCATGTACCATAATTTACCCCTTTGGAGAATCCTGGCAGGAACCACGTATATTCTATGGGGATGCACAATTAGATGTTTAATTGAAACCTGGGTCAATGTTATTTGAGCTGATTTGGAGAGGGACTATAAAAGCTGAAAAATCAGTTTGACAGCATTCCTGCTGGGACTGGCCTTCAACAAATGTTTGCAGTGGTATTTGGAGGCCATGCCCCTTTAGTCAGAGCATGGGGGCTTAGGTGATGATGCCACTGTAAAACTCGAGTTCACCACTTACCAGGGAATGTGTGAGGCTCCCAGGCTGAAGGTTTATTAGTTCAGTCTGTAAAAGCTGTCAATCAGACTGAACTGGCAGGAGGATACTTTTTTTAAAAAGATTTAAAAATATATATATATATATATACACACACACACATACATACATACATATAAATAAATAAATAACAGATGGAAGCAAAATTGTTTACATACAATTTTTCTACATTGTCACCCTGTCACCATCATGTTGTCTGCACCAAAGAATAGAACAGAATACTGAGTCAATATAATGTCCTAAATATCAGTCTTGGGCCACCATCACTTAGGAGGGTGTTTGCTGCTCTCCTCTTCATCATTACCGTTACCACCTAAGGTGGATTAGATAGAATGTCTCTTAAAATACACAAGACTAAAGGCACTTGTACCATATTCATTAGTCCCAGTATCTTACCACAGTGACAGGAACATAGGAGGTACTGAAGTGATTATTAATCTTAACACTAAGAAGAAAAACCACTGGATGAATCTGGCATAGATGCATTCCTCATCTCTTTTGGACTTTTTTTTTGTTGAGTTGTGTGAGTTCCTTGTAAATTTTTGTTATCAGTCCTTTATCAGATGTATGGTGTGCAAAGATCCTTTCCCAGTTGGTAGGGTGTCTGTTAGTTTTGGTTAATGTCTCTCTTGCTGTACAGAAGCTTTTTATTTTTATATAATCCCATCTGTTTATATTGTCTTTCACTTCCTTCGCTTTGAGGGATGTGTCTTTCAAGATTTTGCTGAGATGTATGTCATGTAGAGTTTTGCCTGTATTTTCTTCTATACATTTTATGGTTTCAGGTCTTACATCCAGGTCTTTTATCCATTTTGAGTTGACTTTTGTGCAGGGTGTGAGGACTATTGAAATTTAGCAAAATTATTTCTTGTATTTCTTCCTTATTGCCAAGTGTGTATTGTTTCTATTTAGTAGTTCTGTGTATTAAGTTGATTTTGATAAATCTTTTGGTTGAGGTTGAGTAAAAAACTTCAAAGGACTTTTAAAAAAATAATTAATGTAAAGGAAACCAAGGAGTGCAATTTATTAGGTTTTGTATGCACACTTTATTTAACACGACCACATTGGTTATTATTTATTAACCATTTAGATGATTGTAATCCTGAGGGTATCACCTTCTAACAAATCATTCAATCAAAAAAAGGTAATCTTTTGTGTTTACCTATTGTAATCTGCATTGATCCCATGAAATATGCAAGTAACCCCAGTAAGATAACTAAAATAAACAGTTCGACTAAGAAAACAGCAAGGTAATGGTGGCAGGCAGCCTCTAATTACTTAATGTAATTAAGATGTACCAAATAAGTACAATAAGTACTTATTTGTATTAAGTACAGTAAGTGTAAATAATGTGACTATAGTAGAAAAAGTCAATTATATAGCTTTTATTTAACTCATTTTAGATGGTAACAAAATACGCTAGTATTTAGTTTATGAGTATGTGGTCATTGCTAATATTTAGAATGAATTACTTCTTCATGAAATAAGACCTTTTCCAGAGTGGAGACTTAGAAAATCTATTCCATTAAACATAAGTTGATTTTACTTCCAGAGGCCATCCATTAGGACAAACATCATGAAAAGGCCACTGACCAAAATGTTGATTCCCTGGCTGACACCTAGAAGGAAAATAAACTTATGTTTATGGAGTAGACTGTCTAAATCCCTGTTTTGAGAAGAGTGCACATTCATGAATATATATTCATTGCTGCATTCAATAAACTCTAATAGTGAAGGACATCCACATCAGAGAGAGTAGTATCTATTCATTAACTTACTACTTTCCAAAAAAAGAAGCAAAAATGCAGCTTGGGATGGAGTGCTGGCAATAAACAGTTCATTCCTTTACTATGTGACACATTCATCATGACCCGCATAATAACCAATGAAATAAAAATGTGATTTGTGTATAATCTATAGTCTAATTTTTATCCTGAGCCAATATTATAAATGAACTGTTTGTGATTTTTGTCTTATTCAGTGTTCTGTGTGCAGTGTAATATAATACTATTTATGTATTTGCACATTTCAAAGAATTTTTCTATTTATTTTTTTTTCTTCCCTGCAATGGTAAATTATCCCTGTACAACAAGGGCTAATTCAAGAGCTACATAAATAGCCTGAGTGCTGTTTTAAACAAGATTGGGTGATTGCAATGACTTTTTAAGATAATCAAATGGTAATGTTTCCAGTAGAAACAGATACTCATTTCACCCAGTTCCATTTTCTTTCTGCCTAGGCACTGCTCTAGGTGTCATATGTAACTATCTCACTACATCCTTACAGCATCCCTAAACATTAGGTTTTATCTTCCCAAGTTTACAGAAGAAGGAATGGAGGATTAGAGAGTTTAAGTAGCTTGGCTAAGGTCACAGCTAGTGAGCGGTTGAATCAGAATCTGACCAGGTTGTCTAATTCCAAACCTCCTGCTATGCTATTTCCTTGCAATGCTGTTTTTCACTTGTGGGGGGGGGTTCATGCAAAACACTTATGAGATCACTCCGATTTTCCTCAGTCATACTCCTAGGCACACTTGTAGCTGAATTTTTAGTTCTTGCCTCAAATAATACAACTATATTTTTAAAGAATGATATTAATTTGGGGTATATATTCACTGTAATATTTTTAGAAGTTTTCAAATCACAGTTGAAAATTCAGTTGTGCTTTCGGCATTATTGATCCTGAGCCATCTCATACAGGTAGCTGTACCAAACCTTAAAGAACTCTGATGAAAAACAATCTAGGCTTTTCTACAACACATTACCTCACTGCTGAAAAACTTTATAGGTAAGCCTATGCACGTCGTTAAGGTCAATGACATAATGCCCAGTTTCAGTGAATCAAGCCAATACAATAGTAATCCCTTTTAAAATTATAATCTTCAAAGTTCCCCTGGGAACTACTTATAGTGAATTTCTATGATTTTGTCATTTCTCTAGGAAAGGCAGTTAACTCTGAACGTGTAAATGATCAATCCTAGGGTGGGTGAGAAAAAGATTTTTATTTTGAATTTGGATTCCTTTTACAGTATAAGTCACATATTTCTACCTAAAATTGAGAGTTGACCTAATTTTTTATATTATTACAGTTGTTTTCATATAACTTTCCCTGTCATCTGAGTACCATATCCCATATCCTATCCTGTGCTGTAACTGTTGCATTATTTGTCCACTTAACAACTCTGTCAGCAATTGGAAGGCAGGAGTTTTGTCTTACTCATCACAGTATCTCTAGTATTGAGCATAATGCTTGACACAGAAGTGATCAATAGTTATCTATTGAATGAATTAATTAATTTCTCCAATTAAGACTGCTTAGATAGAACTTTCTTCTACTTTTCCACAAATGTAACCTTCTAATTAACTTTTCTCAATCTTGGCTACTAATTCTCTCACCTGGAGTTAACTTTCCTCCCCTTTTCTACCTGTATTAATCCCACTAGTTTTAAGTACAATTAGTAACTGTGTGTGTCTTATTCTAAGTATTCTTACTATCATAGAGTCTTTTTTTAAAAAAGATTTATTTTTTATGTATACAAGAAATGGGGTGTAGGCCAGAGGTGTGGGGTGGTGAAAGGATTCACCAGAGATAATGGGGAGCAGAACAGGTGGATCTACTGAAGTACACTGCTGAGGGGAGCAGCGGGCAAGGCAGGAGAGGTCTGCTGTGCCAGGTGGGAAGCTCCCTAGCCAGGGATCGAACTCGTGCTGCAGTGGCTGCGGCCAGCTTCATGGTGCTGAGAATTTAACCCGTTGCACCACCAGGGAGGCCCTACTATCATAGTCTTGTTCCTCCACACTCCCACTCTTTTAGTCCCTGTGAACTGTCCTCCACGTTAGCGCGTTAGTCTGTGCTGTTTTATATTATTTGTTAATCTTTTATTAGTTTTGTCCTTGTTTCTCCAAGCATTACAGAAAAAAAAAATGGCCATATTTTGCACCATTTTCTCTCAGCTTTATAGTGATTCAAATGTACATTAGACCATAAGATCACAGACTTTGGCTACCGGCCAAATCTGGTGCAAAATCTAAGAATGATTTTGTAACTTTAAATGACTGAATGAATTTCAACTTTGCATCAATGAAGTTTTCTGGAACATAACCACATTCATTTAGTTAAGTAGTATCTATGACTGTTTTGGGCTACAACAGAGTTGAGCAGTGTAATAGAGACCCTACTGCCCACAATGCTAAAAATATTTATTACCTGTTTCTTCAAAGTAGAGAAAGTTTGGCAACTGCTGCAATAGACAATCAGTGAGGAATTACATCAGTGAGGAATTCCATATCTTATGATTATTCTATTATGAAACAAGCTACTTTGAAAGGATTGGTAATTATGTATCTTACCTCAAATAAAGAAAAACAGCAATAAAAGCAACTGTGGAGCACATTCTTGTCTCTCAACTAATGAAGTATACAAATTGGTATCTTCTCCATCTCTAGTAAACTGACTCAGTGCCCTTAGCAGTTTGAAACCTCAGCATGTGTAGAATACCTTCTTGTGGAGATAATCTCAAGAACGGGGTAGATGATTATCATTCCGGAATGAACAGTACAACCTCAGGCATTGTGTAGGCCAAGGATTCCTGCGATTTCCTTTATATGTAAACCATGCTTTATTAGAGATGGTCAACATAATTTGTGAAAATGAAGCCTCTTCATCTCCAACAACTTCCTGACTCTTTTGCTACGACTCCACCCCTCCGTTTTTAGTTTAATCTAGTTCTTTTAATGAAATATAAGATAATTAAAGTTCACAGCATTTAAACCCAGTGGGTTTGATTTAGTGATAAAAATCTGTGGTTTATCAGCTTTTCAAGGCATAATCCTGGCTTCAACCTTATCTGACAGGTAGTCGGCCTAACAGGTCTGAGAATGAAAACCAAAGCATCTCATCTTTTGAGGCATGACTTGCTATTTATCTTCTGAGGCGTAATTTACAATTGCCCTATTGAAAATAGATAGGGTTGAATAAATAGAAAAGGCCTCATTTTGCTTCAGTACAATTAATTCATTTGTATGTAGTTATTGGTGACTAGGTATACAACACACATAAGTATATTTCAAATGGGAGGGGTCCCCCAAACATAGCTTGTGTGATTAATGTAAATTATTCCTTTACTCACTGAATATGTAAAGTATGTAAATTTAGTCTTGCTGTCAAAAGGTAGCTCTGTGCCATTAGTTTCTGCAGCAGACAAGGCCTACTGCATCCTGTACTGCATTTTCAGATAGGTAATGCTAATGACAGCTTGAGCAATTGCCTTAATGAGCCAGAAAGGTGTTCTTTTTTATTCATGTTTAGCTGCTTAAAGTCATCTGAAATAGAGATCATCATTTCAGAGTGAAAAAAGGCATGGGTTATCTTATTAATGTGTTTCTGCAAGCATCTTGAGAATGAACCATCAATCAGTTATTTGCCAAGAAAATGACTTTTTGTCAGTGCTATATAGGTGATGTGCCATGTTGAAATGCAAGCTTTAGATTCTAATGACTCTGCTAGCTAAATAAATACAGCTGTTAAACTGCTTCTCTTGGTCATTTTGGGAAAGGTTGTAGGGCTTCCCAAATTTGCCACAAAATAGTATCAGTGTTGTAAACCTAGAGTGAAAAACATGAACCATTTTTTAAACAAAACACTATACACAACTTATCGGGAAGACATTAGAAATGCACCTGTGTGCATCATCTTATATGTAAAATTCAGCTCAATTACACCCTTGCTTTGTGTTGTTAGATGTAACACATAAACATAATATTTAAGATAAGTTCCCTGTCATCTAAGTCTTTCATTCTAAGTGAATTGTCCATGTTTTCTCAGTAATTTCAGTTTGCTTGCAGATAAGTCCTATCACCTTAAGATTGAGAAAGTAATTTTCAAATTTTGGTTTAAGTCATGAAATATACAGTTCACTGTGATGTTTTGATTTGGTTATATAAACTAGCTGTGCTTTTCTCATGGAATCAAAAGTAGTAGTGATTTAAAAGAGTAAGTCTGTAAATCAAGCCACTTCCTCTTTTGCAAGAATTTACATAACAAACTGGTAAAGTTCAGTTGGGGGCCTCCCTGGTGGCCTAGGGGTTAAGTCTCAGTGCCATCACCTCTGTGCCATGGCCTGAGTTCTATACTGGACCAGGGAACTAACCCACATACGGTGCAACAGGCTTCTCCTATCTTACCTGCTCCTCCCCACTCTGTCTCTGGGGAATCCCCTCACTACCTCCCACCCCTGCACCTTTGGCCCACCCCAGTTCTTCAAGAACCCCAGTTTTTCTGCAAAAAGAAATAAAATCTTTAAGAAAAAAGAATTCAGTTTGGGTTTATGATAGAAGTGAAATAGCAAAGATATAAATTTTGTACAATATATGTCTCATCATGCCTAATCTTAATTAAATTGTATGTCTCCTAGGTCTAAGGCATGAAATTCTGAAATTCCACTAATATTTAAGATCTTAAGAAGTGCTTTTATATAGAACTTGTAGTATGAGATGTGACTTCAAAAATGCCTGTGCTATGGAATTAATTTATTTTTCAATTGAAAAAGTAGTAGTATTATATCCTTTTCAGATTAAGTAATCCATTGTGTTAGAAAGAAAAAGTTATGCATGTGAATCATCGCTATAGTTTTCAGAATGTGAATCAATTAATTACCAAATTGAAGTACATTTAAACTTCGTCTCATTTGAAATTATATTTCCCTATAAATGTTTTTTTGAAACCTCACATTGATTTCTAAGTGTGTTTGACCACTGAAGTAAAGTGTGGGGACTATTAGAGAAGTTAGATTTAGTGCCTAGGTAATGTTTACTTTTCCAATTACAAATCTTCATAAAGTTTCTAATGAAAAAAACACTAAATGAGAAAAACTCAGCTCTCCAGGCATTTAATTATGATAAGTAGAAGAGTGGCTCTTTTTGTTAGTTACTCATTTGTGGAGTTTTCCAGAACTAGCTAGCTTGCTTCGGATCTTTCTTATAAGGAGAAACGTTTATGAGAAATAATCTTTTTGTATTTCTACAATTGTGTAATGATCCCTAAAGAAGCGTGATGTGAATACACTTAAAATGTTCAATCGAGGATGCTTATTGCCAGCAAAACCAAAAATTCTATTCCACATTCATGGAGATGATAATTATAATGCATTATTTGTCAAATTTTGTTCTTTTTTCCCCAAATTTCAAAGAAAATGTGATATTCTCCTATGTCTTTGAATCTCTGATTATGTAAATTTGTTTATGTTAATTTATAACATGTGACTTGGTTTCTCTGCAGCTCTGTTTTCAAGCTGATGATGCTAAAATTTGTGTTAATTCACATCTAGGCATATAGGTGTACTTGAAATCACCTAATTTGAAATTGCAGTTCTTAGAGTTAGCTCTAAGAAATGTAATTATGTAAAGAATATTTTGGATGAAATATTGAATAAATTAGTAGAAACATAGTTATTTTTCAATGCAGCCCAAAATAGTAGGCATGGGAAATAGTGCTTTTCTGCTTTAATTTTAAATCTTGTACATTTTATGGGCAAGAAGCACGTTTATGCCTTTATTAGGCAAGTCAGATTAAAAGCTGGTTCCATTAATTCAGAGAAACTAGACTTATTTGATTATGATTTAATGTTGGCTAAAAAATAATAAGATGAGCAAATTCTTGGTTCTTTCCTATAATTTCTTATCATGGTTTTGTTTTGCTCTGTTGAACCTTTAGTTATGATACAATGCCATGAAACCTCACAGTTGTGCAACTCCAGTGATTAGGTAGTTTTAAATTCGATTCCTAGGAAGTCATTTTTAAAATATCAAACTTTTTCTGTAAAATGAAATCGGAAAGAAGAGTTTTGACTTACAAAGTGTCTTGGAAGCTATTCCAACAATTGGATGTATTTGAAGTAGGCGATGCACCTTTTATTTCACCTTTAAAATCAGTAATACTGTATATTACCTTTGTGAACCATGTATTGCAATTCTCTTATCTATAGCAAACCTGTAATTCATGAGTCCTTCTGGCCAACCTCATTGGTGCTTGCTTTTCCATGATTAGGTCGTGCTCATCAGAGAATTACAACAGGCAGAACAGCACAGCCATGAGAGTATGTCTTACCTTTCTACCGGAAAGATGTTCACTTCCCAGGCAACGAAGCTTGAGCTAAGCTTATGCCTCAGGAAAAGAAAGGTCAGGAAGTCATTTTACTTCCTGGGAGGCTTCAGATATCAGGGCAAAGAAGAGGAAGGGGGGAGAGCCTCGACATCTCCAGCACTGCTGTTGACTACTAAACTTTGATCTAATCTCTGTAAGGCACATCATCAACATTCAGTGTAAACCTCCTACAAGAAAGCAAAATACTAACTGTTGCTGGCTTTCTTTAAATTGTGCCCTTCATTTGTTTCCTTTGCTTTTTCTGTTTCCCCAATTAACTTTGTGAGCCCTGGGCAAGTTAGTTAACCTTGGTGGGCCTCAAAGGCCTCATCTATAAAACGAGTGGTTTAGAATAGATGATCTTTATGATCCCCTCCATTGCAAATATTCTATACTGTGAAACCTCAGGGCTGTAAACTATATGAGAGTAGGAGCCGATTTTCTTTTTTTTTTATCATGTTTTATCTCTCCACAGGGCCTAATGTAACTTTGACTTCACTACCTTGCTCCAGCTATGTGAAGCAGAGAATAGATTTTGAATACAGTTCTAATACTTGTTCAACTAGATTAGAAATTAGAAATTCCATTTTAATTGAAAGTCAGGTTATCTTTCAGGTGTGAATGTCATGTGAACTTTCATATTTCAAAAGAAAAAAATTGTGGGGAATGAATCATTGGGATGGTATTATATAATCCCCTTTAGCGGAATAATATTTTAATTATTGCTATGAAGTTGTCGTTGGTTGAATTTTGCTCCTCCCCCAGGAAAAATGTTTGATGTACTAACTCCCTTATACCTGTGAATGCAACCTTATTTGAAAACAGGGTCTTTACAGATCTAATCAAGGTAAGATAAAGTCATACCAGATTAGGATGTGCCCTAAATCCAGTGACTGGTATCCTTATAAGAAGTCCATATGGAGACCCACGGACACAGAGGCTGATAGGAAGAATGCCATGAGATAATGGAAGCAGAGATTGAAGTGATGGAACTGTAAGGCAAGGGTTGCCGAGGATTGATGGCAACAAGTAGAAGCTAGGAGCAGGGCATGGAACAGATTCTCCCTCGGAACCTCTCGAAAGAACCAACCCTGCCAGCACCTGATTTCATACTTCTAACCTGCAGAGTGAGAATGTACTTCTGTTTTAAGTCACCTAGTTTGTGATAATTCATTACAACAGCCCTAGGGAGCTAATATAGAAGAATAGGACGTTAGCCTAGGAAAAACTACCGAGTAATACAACTCTGCACTGGAGACCCATCCTAGATTTTAAGCGTTATAGAACAACTACCCTCAGCCTCTAGGACTTCTTTAGAAATCTGGGTAGAAACTAACCACTAAAGGTCTCTTTTGCTGGGTCTCCCTGGTGGCGCAGCGGTTAAGTGCTGTGCTGTGGAGCTGTAGGCAGCCCTGATGCGGGTTTGATGGCTGGCAGTGGAGATTCCCACATGGCGCTGCAGACCTCTCCTGCCTCGCCCGCTGCTCCCCGCTCTGTCTCTGGTGAACCCTCTCGCTGCCCCATGCCTCTGGCCTGTACCCCAGCTTGTATGCATAGATAAATAAATCTTTAAAAAAAAAAAAAGATCTCTTTTGGAGCAATTCAGAATTCCTTAAAATATCATGACCTATCTTAGTAAAACTAACCAGCCTGATTTTTTTTATGGTTATTGCTATTCCCTTGAAAGCCACCTTTTGACTCAGCATTACTACATACCCACAAAACCTAAATGTAATCTACACAAGGACTATTTCTTAGTCCATTTCATGGTATACCTTTTTCTACCTTATACAGGTTTCCTTTGTCCTTTTTTTTTTGTTAACCATTTATGCAATTAGATATCAAAGATCATTGAGCTCAAAAATAGTTTTTTCGAAAAATGAACTATGTGTACATCAATTTAAACTCTTTACTTGCCCACTGGCAATAATCTCCCCTGCTATTCGCTATATATTAAAAAAAAAAAAAATCATCCTTGCTTCCACCGGATATAGCTCAGATCTCATCTTCCTATAATGACATTAACCATCCTATTTTGAAATAATCTGCTTCACACAATTACATAATTTTTTTAAAGATTTATTTATTTACGCATACAAGCTGGGGTACAGGCCAGAGGCATGGGGCAGCAAGAGGGCTCATGAGAGACAGAGTGGGGAGCAGCAGAGGCAGATCGCAGAAATATACTGCTGAGGGGAGCAGTGGGCGAGGCAGGAGAGGTCTGCCATGCCATTTGGGAATCTCCCTTGCTGGGCGTCGAACTTGTGTTGCTGCTGCCTACAGTGCGGCGCTTAACTACTGAGCCACCAGGGAGGCCCACAATTACATAATTTATGCTTTATATGTAATTCCCTTGATGCTTAACAAATAGTACCCTTTATTATAGTTTTGCTTTTATGTTTGTGTGACTTAACTCCTCAGCTAGACTGTTCATACAAGATGGGAATTATAATTTATGTATTTTGGTATCATTGCCCTGCACCTGAAATATACAAAGGACACTGTAGGCATGTCATAAGGTAGCTTGTGATGAGTGTTTTTCTTTTCTTTTTTTTTCTTTTTTTTTTCTTCCTTTTTTTTTTTTTTAATTTATACATACAAGCTGGGGTACAGGCCAGAGGCGTGGGGCGGCGAGAGGGCTCACCAGAGACAGAGTGGGGAGCAGAACAGGCAGATCAGAAATACACTGCTGAGGGGAGCAGCGGGCAAGGCAGGAGAGGTCAGCCGCGCCATGTGGGATTCTCCCTGGCCGGACGTCGAACCCGCGTCGCCGCTGCCGACAGCTCCACAGCGCAACGCTTAACCGCGGCGCCACCGGGGAGGCCGTGATGAGTATTTTTCAATTGCCGTGACTATGGTGGACTAATTATGACAGAATCGACCCATTGATTCAATAATTAGCTTGTTCTAGGCATAGCCTTACCCCACTTATCATTTGGCTAAATCGAGGCAGTCTTTATTTTAAGACCCTGGCATAGAATATCTAGTTAACAGCAATTGACATAATTTATTCTCTTTCCTGTTACTTGCAAGTTACATTAGAGCTTTGAACTCATTTTTAAAAGCAATATTTATAAACATAGTTGGTAAAAGTATGGCCAATGAAAAGAATTGCTGCCTGTTTGAGAAAAGAAATGCAAACACTATCGTATATTAGAAATTGTAGACCTCTTCACATAGTGATGGATTAATGACCACATACAGCATTATGAAAGCTAGTTATAGTTTGCTTAACCCAGTCTCTTTCTTTATGACATTCTCAATCTTTTTAAACAACTAGGATATAATAACATTTTAAAAATTAAAGTATTTCACATAACCAAGAACTTGATATGAAATAAGCAACATTAAGCACAAAACAATTGAAGCTTCAAATACTGGAGCAGCCAAGAATTTTAAACAGCCCCAATGAATAAGGATGCAACACTGTCGTGCTTCTTAAGATTCTATAATAATCAGGCTCAGAGGTTAGCATGAAGAGATTTTATAACAACAATGGCTCCCAGTACCATTTTTCTCCTGTGACTTGACTCACAAAGGTGAAGCTTTTATTTGAAGATTTGATACAATGCAGCTGTAGACGTGGCGGGGTTGGGGGTGTATGTGGGGAGGCACAGAATTTGACCAAAAGACTGGATCCTCTCGAACATCTATGACCAGCAAGAGAGAGATTGAGAGGAAGAGACGGATAAATTGTGAGAGATAGAAAAGGAAGAGGGGCGGGGACAAAGAAAGATTTACATTACCAATGAAAATCAAAGCTGAACGTTTGCCTTGCCTGTTGTCACTCATCGCCGTTCATATTTAGAAAGCAGACTGCTGTGATAATTGATTTGATGGTCCAGCTTGAGTGGAAGCAATTCTGGGCATAGCAGGCCTCAGAGATGCCAAAAAAGAAGAAAAGGTGGGAATGAAATAATGCACTACTTTCTCCTCAGAGGCATGTGGCCCAGTTTTTAAGAACAGAAAAACATGCTCTGGGGTGGGGAGGGTAGAAGGAGTAGGAAACCTAAAGAACCTAGTAATAAATACAAAAATGACCATATCGCTCCAGTCAGATAAAAATAGGCATTCAAACTGAGACAATGAGAGGACATACTTTATTGACAGGTGAATAATAGGGGAGTGTGGTGGAAATAATCTGATTTTTAACAGACTCTGTCTTTGGGAGTACCTTTTTTGCTGTTCTTTTGTATAGGGACAAAAGTGATTCCTTTTCTGAAAAGTCTTTTAATTTTTTAAGCTTTTCATACTCGATTAATAGTTCAGAGGGAGAAAAGAAAATAATAATTGAGACTGAAATGCTATATATGTGCATGGATTATCTAAACGTCATTGAATTTATTTGCATGAGTAGAGGGTGGTTTTCTGCCATTGCTTTCTGGTGATATGAATAAGTTAGGAGACTAAAGTGCCAATTGAAGTGGTCTTAGGGTGGGGGGTGCGAGAGTGAGTGCACAGAAAGAGTGAGATTTTTTTTTAAAGTACTGAATTCACTGCCTGACCTCTTCATCACAATTGCCAATTGGATTGTGTGCCCTGCCATCAATTTAAGGGCCTAAACAAAACCAGATAAAAGACATGGCTGTCAAAACACAAATTTTAATCAGAACCTGTTTGTCTTTTGAGAGAAATGTAGTTATTTATGTTCAAATGTAGTTCAATCTTTTACTTTGTTCTTTCTCTTCTCTCCCTTCCACCTTCGTTTTTCTTTTCTCTCTTGTCTACTTATTTATCCACCTGCCTTTACTTAAACCTATAGAGAAAGCCTGTGACCTGACCTCAATGAGTTATACTGAAGCTGCCACACATAGATTAACTGTTATCTAAATATCAACACCCTCTCAGCATTTTGTTTTCCTGCTAATTTTCTCAATTGCGGTAAAACAGTGAGCATTATGAGCTTTAAAAAAAATTTTTTAAAAAACTTCAAATATGTGACTTGTTTTAAAAAAAAAACTCATGAAATTCATATAGAGAAAGTAATGTTAACTATGTCAGTATAATTTTATGGGAGTATTTCTCAAAGTCTGTAAAACATTTACAGCATCAGAATTACCTGAACCTTCTTACAATTTAGATCCTCAGACCCCACCTCAGATCTATGGAATTGGTTCCATCGTGGTCCTGGTGCCCAGGAATCTCCAATTTTACAAGTGTTTCACATCATTTTTCTGTGTGTTACTGAATTCTGACCACTAGAAACATGTGATTAAAGAGAAGTATTTAGTCAGATATAAACCAGATTCTGATCCATTTTTTTCCACCACTGGTTTTATGAACTTGGACAAATTAGTCTTTCTAAAGCTCAATTTCCTCACCCATCAAATATACATAACAATATTTATCTAATAGGATTGTCTTGAGGGTAATACCATAACTAATATAAAACACTTAGCATAGTAGCTAGTAATTATAATACTAACATATAGTCAATATTGTTGAGAGCTTATCATTTTTGATTCAGAAACAATTGTTTCTATGTGTTGTTCGTATTGCCTCCATTTAAAATAAAAAGTAGGCTCTACTTCAATACTGTATTTGCCTGTATGTTACTTTTTTCATGCCTCAGAGAGTTTGTAAGAGTAAAAATCATCCTCATCACTTCACCTTACTCAATGGAGAAACAAAACCATCTTGAACTAAAATAATGACACATATTTACTCCCATAGAGTAGAATATCCTTATCAGTATTAATAGTATATAGACAACTGGATGAACACAGTATTCATGTGTATGTCAATTACAGAACATTAAGGTTTTAAACATATGAGACGGGGAGAACTACCTAGGATATCACTGTGGTACTAGAAATAGCAAAAGAAATGCAGTGTGACCATCAGCACTACCTGCCTCACACCCAAAATAATTAATCAGATATTACCATCTCTAAATGAAGAGAGTTTGTGTCCTTATAGTCTGGAATAGAGAGATCACATTCTTTTTTTCTTTCCTCCTCTAACTCCAGTCCTCCCTAGTCCATATCTTTAGTCAACTTAGGCTGCTGTAACCAAAGTAACCTAGATTGGGTGACTTAAACAACAAAAAATTTTTCTAACTGTTCTGAAGGCTTTGATGTCCAAAATTATAAAGTGACATCATAACAAATATTTAAGAATATGCTCCCTGGCTTATAGCCAGGTTTTTTTTTTGCTATGTTATCACATGGCTAGGAGAGAAAATTATCTCTCTCATGTGTCTTCTTAAAAGGACATTAAGCCATTCATGAGGCCCGACCCTTTTGACCTAATTATCTCCCAAAGGCCACCTCCAGATACTAGCACATCGGAGATTAGGCTTCAACATGTGAATTTTCAGGAGCATACAACCATGTAGTTCATAGGACTGTGTTGCTTCAAACAAACCTCTTACCCTCCATGCCAATATCTATAAAATCAGGATGTCATATTTGCCCTACCTAGAAGCCTCGAAGTGAGAAGGAACTGTGGTAATGAATTTAGGAACCATCTGTAAACTGTTAAGTGCTATATGAATGCATGTTTTTTCACTTTTTCAAATGGACAGAAAATTTATTTTAAAAATCTAGTTATCAACTTTTGACAGTGATTGCATTCTCATTTTCTAGGGAAATCTAAAGAATAGATGAAATTAGTTTTCTTAATTCATCAAATACTTATTGTATTTTTGCTTGAGGTGACCAAACTTCATTGATGCATTTTTATACAGCTTTTGTTGAATATTCCTTGGTCCAAAAGCTTTCAGCTTTGTGGCTTTGAAGCTCCAAATCCCTGATCAATGTTTGAACTTGTGAAGCTTGAAATATGTCATTTGGCATCGACTTATATATAAATTCTAGTCAAAACTCAGTGTCCTTTAAACATCTTGGGGCAGATTTTCAGCATGGCCACATTTTTACCAATACAGTTGTGAATTTGTAAGTAGAAATTGCCACTTTTGTCCTCAAGAGAGCACAAAGTGGCCATTGCACCTGCCATAAGGTAATTGAAGGTGCAAAAACTACTTCTACAAAAAGATCTTTATAACACTACCTCCCTCCCATGTCCTTCCCCTCCCCTCTTCCATGTGTATTGAAAGAGAAGGAAAAATGCTACTAGCATTCTCTGACTAAAGGTCAGCATTTCTCTGTTATTCAAAAATAAACTGCATCTAATTTGTGCTTTTCAAAAATACGTGCAAAATACACTGAGTGAGTTAAAACAAGTTGATGGAAATGGCACTGTGTTTCACAATTATCATTTTACTGCATTGTTTTCTACTCTTTAACTTAAGCATTTGAGTACTTTTAATTATTGAAAGATAGCCTTCTAGTCACTGATCGAATTTACAATGTAGCTATGGTTTAGTGGTCTAAAACTTTATTTGCTGAGGTTACTTTAGATCAAGAAATAAGTAATGTTTGGTTTGAATATGTCCTTTGCACCCGTGTTCTTCTGGGTTGTTTGATTTTTGGATTCTAGAGCTAGAGAAAATAAGAGAAAATATCGAATGGTTTCACTTATAACAGGACTATAGGGAGGCCGGGTGGGAGAGAGACAATCAGTGGGGGGGTGTGGGGAGGGAGGCGGAGGGAGGGAAGGAAAAGGGCACAAAATGGAATAGAAAAGAACACAAGGGACCATGGAGATGGATCACGGGTGAATTGGTGGTGGGCTACCCAAGGGGAATACAAAATGTAAAAGACATAAATAACAATAAAAATATATATTTAAAAAAAAAAGAGAGAGCTATAAGAAATGAAAACAAACTCATTCTAGAACTTATGTGTTACCTGAACAGTACATGTATTACAAGTGGCTTATAAAATTATCCAGGCTATGGGAAAAAAATCCCAACCATTTCCAGGGACTTGTAGCGTTCTCAGCATTGCCTAGAAATTATTCACAGAGCTTGATTTTACATTTTTAGCGATATATTTGCGTAAACTCTTTAGCCTGGCCTACTCATCCACTACATATGTGCCTAGCCCAGTACATCATTTTCTTCCCCCTCAGAAACAATAGAATGATATTTAAATGGGCAGTTTCCTTTACTGAGGTGAACAATATAATTTAATGCAGTTTGATCTATGCATTTCCCCTTGAATGACTAAATTACAAGGGGCCATTGGAATGTCCACTCTACCCCATCACTGCTAAAGCAAAAAAGTATTAAGTGGTATTCAGGTAACTGACAGGATTCTTGCAGGAATTAACACCTAATATAAAGCCAAATACCCCTTAGAGGCCACCAGTCTTAAGAATAAGAATCAAGATGGCTCATGGTTATTCGGTTTCATTAATGAATTTGATGAAAAATAAGATTTTAGGAAGTGACTGAAATGTATTCAGGGTGATGAGAAAATAAGAAAGGGAAGTGATCAAAGTCTCCGAAAGCATGTTTTATTTTTTTAGTTATATAGGAAAATTTACTGTGACATTTTTGAAAAGTTATTTTACTTTTATCATTTTTAAAAAAGATTTATTTTTATTATGCATACAAGAGCTGGGGTGTAGGCCAGAGGCAAGGGGGGATGGTGGTGGTGAGAAGATTCACCAGAGACAGTGGGGAGCAGAACAGATGGATCTACTGAAATACCCTGTTGAGGGGAATAGCAGGTGAGACAGGAGAGGTCTGCTGTGCCATGTGGGTCAGCCCCCTGGCCAGGGATCGAACTCAGGGGATCAAACTCAGGCTGCCACAGTGGCTGGCAATAGCTTAATAGTGCTGAGACCTTATCCCCTGTGCCACCAGGGAGGCCCTTACTTTTATCATTTCCATTTTTAGTGAGGCAACATTGGTTTACAACACTGTATATGATTCAGAGGTATGGGTTCTCACCTCTTCAGATGTATGTTACCACACTATACCCACCGCCGGAGCATAATTCTCCACCATAATCCATTCAGTTCCCTTCCCTCTTTGCTCACCACCTCTGGTAGCTGCAATTATAAAATCAGATTTCTAGGGTTTGTTTTGGTTTCATTTTGTCTGACCTTTGTTTTGTTCCACATATGAATGAAGTCATTTGGTATTTCTTTCTCCTTCTGGCTTATTTTGCTTGGCATAATCCTCTACAGTTCCATCCATGTTTGCAAGTGGGAAATTTCATCTTTCTTTATAGCTGAATAGTATTCCATTGTGTATGTATACCACGTCATTTTTATCCACTATCCGCCATTGGCGACTTGTTTCCATTGCTTGGCTATTATAAATAGTGTTTGAATGTGTGTTTTTAAAGTAATGCTGTCACATATTAAACTCTGTACTGGTGACAATTGCATATCTAAACTAAGATTACTACTCTGTTTCATTTTGTCCCTTCCCTTATACAGTAATATCCATGGTGATAACCAGTCCTAGGGAGTATAGTTCTCATGTGTTAGGAAATTATTACCTATTATGTACCCAAATCTCAGAGAATTACAGCGTGTTCCATATTGTCAAACCACAAAAACGGCAACAAAGACACCCAAATGAAACAAGCACTAGTCTTTTCAAAACCAAAAAAGTACTGGAAAAGCATTGTGTTTAAGAGGGAGAAACCATCCCATAAGGTTACTGCTGGAATTCAATACTAAACAGAGTAATAGAGTGACATCTTTGCAAAGATTGAGTAACAAAATTGGATTTGAATTATTACCATTTTGAATCTCGTTCATTCAAATGTTAAAAAGAAAAATAAACATAGCCTTGTTTGTTTGCCATCTTCATAGGATGTAATAAAATGAATGGAAATAATTCTCACCCTCACACAATCACTACATTCTGTGGGTGACTCAATAATTTTCTCTTAGAATTTTCTCTTTCTCTTTCTCTTAGAAATAATCCTCATAATTTTATATCCCATACGTGAAACTTTAAAACAGATACCTTTTCATGTTCAAAACCTCCAAAATAAGGAGAAAAATACAACTTTGAATTGTAATTTCTTTCAGTTTTCAATCTGAAAAGCTTGGGCCTATTTAAGGTATGTTGGACAGGAAGATAGTGGCCTAATAAATGTTGGCTTAACTGAATTCATTTGAATAATCATGGAACTATTGTTAGATTTGTTGGCTGGAAGGAAGCCCAAGTTTGAATATTCCAAGGTGATTTGAGGAAGAGGGGTGAGCTGAGCATGCTCTTTTCTGAGTGCTTTTGATGGGGAGGAGAATGAGAGCCAAATTTTAGAATTTGGCCAGGGCCCAATAAGATACTATCGCTGAGACGAAATTGTGATATATGGTAATGTTCCTTCAGAAGATGAAGAGAAGAAATATATAATAGAATTCGCCCTCCACCTCTGGCCTGCCCCTCCCCCGCTCAAGTTTTCAAGCACATTCTTGCTAACCCCTCCTCCTTTCTCTGGGTTGGCCACTTTGTAACTCTTACCACACCCCCCTTGTACTTTATCTCTTGCTTTCTTGTAATTGTTTGATATTGTATGAAGGGTTTTTCCTAATACAAGGAACAGAGGCATGCTAAGGTTTTCTTAGGTAATACAGTGTTAAGGAAGCATGGGGAGGGGACGGTGGAGTAACACAGTCGCCTCATCAAAACTAGAATGTCTCCATGAAACAGTCCTCTGGCTGTTGGCCAGTCGCTCCAGGGACACAATGACCACCTTGCTGGTAGTCTTCCTTGAGGACTAGGTATCTGTTATGCTCAGTTCCACCTGTACCTTATTCATCTCTCTATCGTCACTCACACTCTGCTCTCATAGTGACTCAGCTGCTTCATTTTTGTTTTTCTGTTTATCTAGTTCTTTGTACTTCCTTAGCAATGAATGTACTTTTTGTTCTTTCTACATCAAGGTGTCTACTTATCCTGACCTCGACTGCCGTGAAGCTTCTGCTTAACATCCTCTCTCTCTTAGCTTCTGCTGCCTACCATTTATATCCTTTTCTGCATGTCTCATTAAATTCACCCTAGAAAGATTTGACTGGTTTCCTTCAGAAGAGGTTCCTGCTAGTAGAAGCTTTCCTGACAGTCTATAGATATTTTCTTTGGCATTTATACACCATCTTATCTACTTTGATTAGGGTCATATGATACCAAGCATTGTATCCTACAGGTAAGGTACCTGTTTAGAAAGAGCCTCTAAGTTATCCCAGAAGAGGCAGAAGAGGGCAGTGCAATCTATAGGTATCTGACAGAGAATATTTTGTATATTGAGGCCCCTTATGATGCACTGATAAGATGTCCAGTACTTGAATTATTGGATAATGTACTGGATAGTGTATATATGATATGTGAGGCAGCTGTTTGGTAGGACCACATGTCCCAGTGTCTTTCCCACTATACATTTGTTTTATCAGATTTTTCTGCATGTCATGTGTAAAAATAGTTGGGTCAAAATGCTGGGTAAAGTAAAATAAAGTTGTGTAGAATAAAGGGCTTTGAGAACTCTTTTGCTGAATCTCTGGGTTTTGCTCATAGGTTCCACAGCTATTATAACTCAACATAGCTAGTATGATTTTCAAGCTGGTCTCTTGGGGCCCTTTCACCTTCTGAGACCCCCCAGTGCCTAAGATAACTAATCTTTCCCTATATGCTTCAAGACTACTGTGGTCCCAGCTCAATCCCAAGGGGACTCCTTTAAAACTATGAACAAGAGCAATCCTGACTCAGGAGGATAGCAAAGTGCCTACTTAGGCGTGCCCGTACACTAGACACTTCCTTCCTAAGAAGAACTTCATAAAGGAGCCAATCTGGTTACTGAGATTAAATTAGACTTTTAGTAATGCCCTGTGGAATGGAATGCTAGAGTCCAATATTGGCCTTAGAACATACCTGAAGGACCAGCCTGATTATACTGAATTTTATATACCCTGAAAGTGAGCTTAGTTTTAATAATAAGAAGCTCTTTCCTCTTCTAGACAATATCTTTCTATCCACTATTTCAGTGCCACTTGTTATGCATATTCTAGACTAAGGTAACAAATAAGTATACTTGGATCAATGCTGTGTTTTTGTGTTTGGCAGAATAAGATGAAATATTAAGGTTTGCAAATGACTTAATGACCCGTAATTATCCTTGGTGATGTATGTAATTCTTAGTCTTTGCAGGTGCTCTCTAGGGGTCCTGGGACATGCGTCCTTTGGTTTTCCTCTTCCATTCTTACACATACGGCAGGTGTTGTTGAGCTCACTCTTCTATTCCTTCTTTTGCTTTGCTTTTTACTCTAACCTATTTTCCTTCCCTCAATAAAGAAAGTGTCTTATGCATAGGAAACACTGCAGGATGTTATTGTCTGAAACCAGTTTAGCAGACACTTCCCCTCTGAGAACCCTCCCCAAGTCCCACATCAGGAATAAAAGTCTCATCAGTCCTTTTGGCAGCACTTAAGTTACTGCTTTCCCAGAGCTTCATGCCTGCTAATTCGGGTCTTTTTCTATAGAGGGAGGCACATTGCAGACCACTGTACAAATACTGTTCTCTTATGTTGCTGATTTTCTAAATAAACATGATTGAAAACCAGATTACCTGAAAAGTCTAGAAGGAAAAGGCATTCAGTGACCTCATCCAGTCTCTTTTTAAAAGCACTGTGAATTTTCAAGTTTTAGAGTTTTTAGAAACAAATAGCAGACAGTAGTGGCAAGAAAAAGCAAAATATGACTTACCTTTACTCATAACTGAAAGTTTAGCCAACATTTGTTAATATCATTTTAAAAAGCAAAACTGTGTTAAGGAGTTTGTTTCATATACAAGGGAATATGTATCAAAATGAAGAATGGGGCCTTTTGATTTCTCCTTAGTGTATACTGAAATGTTGCTATCTATTGGAAGATAGTAATTTGTTTCCATGAATCGATTTATGTACTTAAAACTGACTTCTATTTGTTTATATATTGCTGTGTCATAGAGGGTTTCTTTTGAGAGGGGGCGTGGGAGGAGAGGAAATAGAAATATTTTCTGGCTTTTTCCAATATGAGCTTTTAAAACAATCATTTCAGTTCAACTTTTCAACTCACAATATTTTTGAACTTAGATCTTTTCTTCTTTTTCTTATTTTAAGTATAACTCAAAATGTCAGTTTTGGATTGAAATAAATGAATTCATGAAGGTGCTTTCTTCACAGCATGAGGGGCTAACAGCTAGAATAAAAATAATCAACCTAATATTTCTTATTGCTGGAAAATAATTATGAGAATATTACACAGAGGAAGCCATGCTTAAAATAAAGGCTTCATATTGCATTTAAAACTCAAGTGGGACTTTCAAGTATTCTGTTTAGTAGAATAATATATTGATGAACCCTTGGAGAACTAATTATGTTGTTTCACATGAATTACAAATGCATCATTTAACTGCATTATATTCTTACATGTGTCCTTTACAATTAATCATCATTAAATGTTAGAAATGTAAAGTTGAAGATGCAAAGAAAGCATACTTTTTTTAAAAAGTGCTCCAAACAAATATCGTTATTTTAATTTGAGATCTATAGCAGATCCACAGTTTTTTTCTTTTCCTTTTTTTATAAGATCCATCAGTGAATATGAGAACTTCTTTTAATAGAGTTCCCTAACTAAAATCTATTATTGATGGTGGTAACTATAAATTGTGACAATAGTTTGTGTTATACCACTTTAGACATACTTCTAGAATTTGAACAACAGAAAAATATTAAACTTCTTATTATTTCTATAGCAGCCTTTTCAACTGTGTCTCCAAAGTCATAGCTTTTTAAGCCTTTTACTCGAAAAGTCACAGTTTCAAGTAGGAACTGAAATTCAAGTAACCTAAACAGTGTTTCAGTCCTAGCAGTAAGTTTTAGTGAATTATTTAAGAAGTAAACATTGATTCACTTAAAGATCAATCTAGTCTCTTTCTGAAAATAGCATTGTTCCCATAGCCCTACCATTTTACAGGAAAATATTATATTCCCAAAAAATGGGATTTTATTGGTAACTAAGTAGAAAGAATCCATAAGGATTGAATATTGCAGTTTTTGCTAAATATGATCAGCTTCATAATTAAGACATTTATGGGAGACTGGAAGATGGCAGATGAACTGGATCCTTAAGTCATTGCATCCTTCGGAGACACCAAGGATAAGCGTGCACAGGGAGTAGCCACATCTAGAACGGATCTGGGGACATGAAGACAAGTGTCTTATCAAGGAGGAATGCCAGAAACCATGGAAAAAGATGGAAAAACCTGTGAAACACTAAGTTAGGAACAGAGTCAGTTTACTGGGAGGCATACCAGCCCTTCCCCCACCGGTGCCCTGGGCTCTCCTGTGGCCCCTTCCTGGGAAGGAGAATTCATAAATCTCATTGAGAATGCAGCCTGTTTGACAGCTCAACAAATGAAACCCAGGTGGCCGGGACTAGTTCTGGCAGTGGGGAGAGCCATACATCCATGCACGTTGCAGTCTCTGGGCTCCTAGGTTTACTTGTGGCCGCCCTGGGGAACTGTGTCAGACACCTACCCATCATTTCCCCACACACAACCTCAAGACTGTACCTAGAAAGAAACTAAGATGCCACAGTGAACTTGGTCTGCCTAGTGGATTTTCCTCTGCCTGACTTGGAAAGGCAACCAAAGGGCTTTCCTTTGGAACTGGCACCATATCTGGCACTGCTTCACTCCATAGTGGGAGAGACTGTAGCACCTCCAGGTACTCTTGTACACTGTAGATGGAAATGTAAAATGGTCCAGTCCTTAGGGAAAACAGAATGGATGTTTTTTAAAATATTAAAAATAAATGTGCCATACCAGCCAGCAATTCCACTCCTAGGTCTCTATCTAAAGAATGCTAAAACACTAATTGAAAGGCATATATGCACTCTTATTTTCATTGAAGACCTAATTACAATAGTCAAGTTATAGAAACAGCCTAGATGTCCAATGACAAAGGAGTAGATCAGAAAGTTTATGGATATACATACAGGCACGGACAAACACACATACACAATAGTATACTACTCAGCTATAACAAAAAGATGAACTCTTGCGATTTGTGGCAGCATGGGTGGAATGTGGAAGATAATGCTAATTTATGTCAGAAGAAGAAAGACAAACACAGGCTAGTTTCACCATTATGTGAAATGCAGAGAAAGTGTCAGACTAAACTAAACCAATAGCAAACTCTTCTGACATCTGACTGCAAAATTGAAGCAACTAGCAGAGGAAGGTAGTGGGGTGGAAGGGAGGGAGGAAGGGTTGTCAGTGGAGTATGGTAGAGGATTATTGGTACTTTGCTGGGGTGCATGGTGTGAAAATATACCTTTGTAGAAGTATGAACCTGTACCCCTAGAACAAATACAATTATATAAACCAACTTTTTGCCTCAATAAATGTAACTGGTGAAAAAAAAGAAGAATGATAGTTGAGAAACTGGTAATCACAAGAATCAATAATAAAATTGTTATTAATAAAAGTAAAATACGTGCTACTTCTTGAGCTGCTAAAGAACAAATAAACTATTTATGGGCAGAAAATGTTATGAGATGAGGAAACAAAGTAGAAGCAGTAATTTATTAACTGCTACTAATTACTCCACACTGTTCTAAGGCCTGATAATGAATTTTAAAAAATGGTCCTTTTCCTCAAGAAATTATGCAGTGAGTAGAAACACTCCAAAGGATCAACAGGAAAGGAATTCACGATAAATTGACTTATTACAGACTAAACAGATCTAATTGTAGATTGAAGTCTACAAGCAAAGTCTACATGCATTTGAACTGCCTGGCATATCTTTTGTAATTGCTGACAAAATTATAAACATGGAATAATTGAGCTGAAAGACTCTTCGAGATCATCAAGTTCAAATCTCTCATTTTCCAGATGAGAAAAAATAAGGCCCAGAGTAGATAAAGTACCTACTACAGAACACACTTAGAGCAAGAACTTGAAATCAGTTCTCTTGATTGTCAATCCAGTTCTTTCAAGAGAAGACAAGCACAAATCTTTTTCTTTAATCTCTCTCTTCCCTTTTACTTTAACAATCAAAGCAATGGCACAAGAAGTCAATGGAAAAATGAAATTCCCCAAATGAGGAAAAGAAGCCCCGATAAAATATTCTGACGTCAATAAAGAAATTGGAAGAAAGGGTGAAAAAAATGATTAAGAGGAGGTAGGGAGCAAATATAAACCAGAAAGAAAATTAAGAAAAACTCAATGGCAAGAAGGAAAAAATCACAAAGAAAGGAGGACTGGAATATTTATGCACTAATTTTTTTTTTATTGGAAAAACAGGCTAAGAAGCCACAGATCTATTTTTTTTTTTTTGTACTCTGCTTCATTTTTGTTTTCCTTTTTCAAAATAGTGTCAGCTATTAGGTAGCCTCACCTTAAACTGAAGAATTCTCTGTTTCCTAGCACATTTATAATGCTGCAGCATAGTGATGACCCTTGGGCATAATGATGGCCCTGGGACACTGTAATATCACACATTTCCTTTTGAACCATCAACAAAATATTTCTATTATGTTCAGCCTACTTTTGTTAATAACTATATTTTATATTCAAATTCTTGGAAAATAGGGTCTATATTTGTGATAATATCTCTAATAATTAGAGATATATCTTAGCTAAGTCACACAGTAGAGATTTTACTAGAATTCGAAAAATGTTTTGTTGTCCTATTTATTTTCCCAGATATTTCCTTTATAGGATTTTTAGTCTGTCTCATTTTTCTTGTTCCTTTTCTGAAGAAATGTAAAATATATAGCCTGTCACAATTTTAGACTACCCTGTTCGATTGTTGACCATCTCGATCCAGTGATGCTTTTGAAAGCACATATTGTGTAAATACTTTCTGCTTCCTTACAGATTTCAGTGTATGGTTAAAGAAAGATTATAATGTTTTCATTGGCTCTCAAATGTCCTTTTCATGTAAGTCAACTGCCAGGATCTGTTTTCTAGCATCCATTTGAATGTCTGTGATAAATAAGTCATTGCTCTCTGGAGCTCCCTTTCTAAAGCAGATCCTGCATTTACTATATCTTCTTTCACATGCACAATGACAGCAGTCAACCTAATTGACTATTACTTGGTCAGTTTCTGTGTTGGAAGTGATGCCAGGTAAACTACAGAGGAGAAATCCAAATTCAGAGCATTTCTATTGAAGCCCAGAAATACTTAGTAAGAAAAAAAAAAAATAGACTGATCAATATTTTCTGTAGTATTCCCAAAGGATGACCTTGAGACTACCACCTTTCTCACAACCTAAATCAGATTTGTGCTATTATTAATTTATATTCTTTTTTGAGGTAACATTGGCTTATATCATTGTTTGTGTATGCATAGGAGTAGAGGATCTACCCCCCCTCCCCAGGTGTTGTTACCACACTCTACCCACCACCATCATAGTCCAGCACAGTCTACCATCATAGTCCACTGTGCTCCCTTCCCACATTGCTTTCACCCCTCTCTCTCCTCCTCTCTCTCTGTAACCAGATTATTATGTGGGCCTCTAAGAGTGAGTAACTAATAGACACATTAACATAGTTTTCAATGTGTCACATGGTTGTAATAAATGCTAGAGAGAAGAAGAAATTCCCCCACCCCTATAGGTTATTCTCAGTCTGGTTGAGCAATCAGATTAACAACAGATAGATTAGTAGGAGAGAACAACAAGTTTAATTTCATACCTATGGAGAATCTACATGGATATAAATTCTAAAGTAAACAGAGCAAAAGGAGGGTATTTATCCTGAACTAGGGCATGGGATAGGGGCCTGGGGCTTCAAGGAGAGAGGAGTGGAAATCACATGACCAAAGAACAGGTGCTCTGTGATTAATTGCTTGTTTGCCCTTACATATCGGTAGGTTTCTCTGATGGAAAGGTTATTCTGAGTACTACCTCAAATTTCCATTCTTCTAGGTAGGTGAGGAAGAGATAAAGGTTTCTGATGAGCATGCAGGTCCTCACTTGACCTCAGCTAGAAATAATCCACATGCCAAAGTGGCACATTTTGGGAAATCCTGTCCTGAACACCTTAGGGAGGCCTATCCTGAGCTTCTTAATTGGCCTAATCCTTCGTAAACATAGGCCAATAGAAGCTCTATGACTGCAATGAACATAGGTCCAAATTGTATTGCATTAGTCAAATGCCAAGAAATTCTTTTCACAGACTGTCTTACCTAAAAGGAAATCTAGAGGACTGTATACAAAATGATCATCGTTATCAGCTGAAACATCTATAGACAATTATATCTTTTAAAGTTATATTGTAATACTTTGTAATTAAAGAGTCTGTGGTGCCTACATTGCAAAGCAGGCCTCCTCTTCTGTGGCTGAGCTGCTTTTTCTTTTCTGTCACATCTGCTTTGGAATCATCATTATGGGGTATGACACTAGTCATGTTAAGCCATGCTGCTGACAACTGTGACTTTTAACAGGGAGAACTAACCAGGGAAAGGGTAGCTGTCATCATGTAATATGAGTGAAAACCCTGAGACTCACAAACAACCTTAGCAAAAACAATTAGATGCAAGGAATCATTTGAGTAATACTACAAGCATCCTAGATTATGCCGATTAGCCCTGGATTGAGAGGGTAGAAAATGAACAACCTGCTTTGTGAAAGTTAGCGACCTGAAGTTTGAAGTAATGGAGTCCATAGACTCATCACATTTTGAATCCATTTGGATGTCATGTAAAGAATGAACATATGCAGTACTTAATAAAGAAAGGTCAGTTCTGCCATAGTGATCACTGAAGCATAATACAGCAAATGAAGTTCAGCCTTTTTTTTAAATCATCAATCCTAGAACATTCAAATTTATCTTTTCAAGAAGTTGTGGGCTTTTTTTTTATTATTATTAATCTCCAATATCTATTATAATTTAAATGAACGGCAGTTTAAAGTCTGTTCTGGCATATTAAAAATGTCAAATGATTTGTATATAAATGCTGATGTGCAGTTTCACTAAGAGGGTCTCTGATTTGTCACTGTCCTTCCTATTTATCAAACTCTAATTGGATTGTTGGTTCATATGGCCTGTATATCTGCCAATTTTCTTATTTTATGGAATTTATGACTTTGACATAACAATAGCATTTGTATGTCACCAAAAACAGATCATTGAATTCGTCTTCATCCGAAAAAAGTAGCTTCTGATTTTCAGCATGTCTTTGGATATCCTATGTCCTTTTTTTGCAGATGGTAAACTAGAAGGAAATAGAACTAACTATATCATGTGCCATAATTCTTGGCTTATAGTTACTGAGATGTATAAAAATAACGACACACACACACACACACACGAGTTCAAAAATTTGTCAGAACTTATTTCCACCTAGAACTCATGTGAAGTCTTTTTTGTTAAAAGTCCTCTCCAAGAGTCAACTCAAATGTCATGTTCTTTGGTTATTCCAGCTTTCCTCTTTTGAGTCTTCTAACCCTGTTATTATTTCTATATGTAGTTCTAGTCATCTGTCTCCTTTTCCACTAGCTCTCAGAAAGCATGACCAACACTATCTTTGTCATTTATCCATTGCTTGTACACATTTTAAACAAATATTCCATGTGATCTCACCATACTGAGCAAACTGTTTAGATCAGAAGTGGACAAACGATAGTTAATGGACCATATCCAGCCCATGGGACTACCATTATATGTGTTTTTTACACTTTATGAGTCATTTTCAAAGGATTGTAAAAATAAACAAACAATGACGTATATGTGCAGGAGAACCAATGTGGCTAGCAAAGCCTCAAATATTTTATTTCTGGTGTTTTATAAAGAAAAGATTGCTGACCCTTGTTCTAGGTGTGTGAGATACACCAAAGAACAAAGCAGTAAAAAAAAAAAAAAAAAAAAAAATCCCTACCTTTCAGAGAGCCTAAGTTCTAATTATACATCTATTTTACACAGATTAAAAATTCATCTTTGTTATCTCCAAATTACTTAAATATAGCACACACTCATTGAATATTTATGAAATGAATGAATGAAGCATACATGAAATCTGTCTAATACCATATAATATGGGCAAAATTTTCAATATAATGTAATTAAATTTTTGCATTTTTAAATTTTTTTATATTAAGAATCTTTTCCTAGTTAGTTTTTCAAGAAAAGAAAGAAACACTGCTTATCAAAGACATTTTATTCTGGTACTTAATAAAATGGTCTCCCATCTTAGTGTAACTTTTATTTTTTTTTTTTTTAAGATTTATTTATTTATACATACAAGCTTGGGTACAGGCCAGATGCATGGGGCAGCGGGAGGGTTCACCAGAGACAGAGTGGGGAGCAGAACAGGCAGATCAGAAATACACTGCTGAGGGGAGCAGTGGGCGAGGCAGGAGAGGTCTGCCGCACCATGTGGGATTCTCCCCGGCTGGGCCTTGAACTCGCATCGCAGACACGCTGCCGACAGCTCCACAGCACAGCGCTCAACCTCTGCTCAACCAGGAAGGCCCCTAACTTTTATTCTTGATGAGGTCCTGATTATCTAGCCTCCTTATGAGAGGTAATCACAATTATGTTTGATTCTGAAAGTCTTGTAAAATGGTGGATGTTTCATAAGAGATCATGTTGTATACGTGACAGTTAAAACAATGAGTTAGTCTTCCACAGAGCCTCCATCCTTGAATTCTTCAAGTTTGTGGTGTCAGAGAGCTTGGATTCAGGTGAAATCATTTTATTCCATGTTAGAAAAGAATCTGTTGCTTTAAACGCAGTTGACTAATATAGCAATTTTTCATAAAGTCAAAATATAGATGCAACTAGTACTCCAACAGAGCACACAGCTGTTAAAAACTGATGGCAGCTACTGCAGATGATTCAAGGATCACTGACAGAAGAGTAGAAAGGAAGAAGGGGAAAAGTGAAAGGATGCCAGAAGTCAAAAAAGTGGAACTTGTAGAGCCAGCAGATGATAGTGCTGGTGAAGTGGATTATAAAATTGCCTTTTCCAACCCATTTATGGCAAAGGTTTCCACTCAGCACAATTTCTTCATCCCAGTGTCCTCATCTACATCAATTATCTGTTATAACACCCACCTATCCTTATCCAAATCACTACTACCAAGTAAATTCCTACTTTATTTGCCTTTTAAACATTTAAAATGAGAAGTACATGAGTTACCAGATCTAAAAAGAAAAACCACATGACTTATTTCACTCTTTATTTCCACTGTCCCTTTATTTATTTATTTATTTATTTATTTATTTATTTATTTACTTAGTGTGGCCGAGGATAGCTTCATAGTGCTGACACTTAATCCATTGTGCCACCAGGGAGGCCCTGTCCCTTTATTTTGAACTGCCTTTAGGCCTAATATCCTGCACGTTTTTCTCCTACTACTGCTCCTCTAAATACTTTATTAATAATGTGCTCATTTTTCACTCATTAAGTAGATTTATAGTTGACAAAATGAAAGTTTAAAATGCAGTAGGGGAGAATCTTAATTATAAAAGAAGGAAATTGAAGCATACTACTGTATATACTGATTTACTTTCAGTTCCTTGACCTTTGTCAAGACTAATGAGATTACATATCTAAGATAGGGAATGGATAAAAATTTTAATAGACCCGCCTAATTTGCATCGTTAGGATTTCTATAAAACAGAGTTATGCCAGCAAACCTGCAAGCTTTCCCTTTTTGGTTGTAGATATAAAACAGATGTATGTCTCTTTGCTTGTGCCTACTGTTCCCCACCACCAGCCCATTCTCTGAATCTCTATTTAATACAGATGAAGTCATTACATCATGAAGTAACACATATAGGAAATCGGGTTGTTCTCTAAATGCGGATAACTCATGGCTACCAAAGTTTATAATTTAGAGAGCATAAATTTCTCTTTCTGAGGGACTAGAATGCTAGGTAATGATGAAAAAGCAGTATTTGTTAAATCCAGTCTTGGCAGAGGACTTATGTCTGTGCATAGCAGTCCTTCATAATAACAGTTTGCATCTATTTCCTTTATGTAGCAAAACAAATAATGTACTCCTCACTCTGGAAACGTTCTAGATCATTGAATTCCACTTCTGAAGGATGATGTTCATGCATATAAAATAAACCATAATCACCACAGATATATTCAATCAGTAGTTACTGAAGGTTTATTATGAGATTAGTAGTATGGAAAGTATAACGATGGAATGCATGCGCCTTTTGGGGAAATCAAGACTTACAAAAATTAAACAATTATAAGTGACAATAAATGTGTACTGAAGTGTTCTATAGGTCCTAGTCTAGATTTCCCAAAATAAATTTTTGTGCAAAAAAATGTCTATTACAGTAGGACGTCAGAGAAGAAAAAGATCACTGCAGTTTGAAACACTTTGAGAATGCTTCACAGAGGAGGCATCTTATAAGCATTGTATCACTCTTTTCAGATCATTTTCTGATTACAGTTTTTGCTGTTTATCCTTGAATTTCTTACCAATAGTTTTTTTTTTTTCTTTTGTCTTTCTTTCCACTCACTCATAACAAGCCACAATTGGAAACAATTCCACATGTTTTGGATAGATTTTTGCATTGTTTCAACAGTGCTTCCACCAGAGTCCATATTCAAACATATTTTACTATACTCATTTACAGCAATATGGAATAAATTATTGCAGAGCATTTAAACTAAATAAATGTATCCATTTGTTGTGGTCAGGTAGCAATTCTGTTGTCATTATACAAACATTTGTTCCATCGTTTGAAGAAAATATTATTTAAAAGACCTCAACAGCCTATCTTGATTCTTGCATTTTTCTTATCAACGAAATAAAAATAAGCAATTCAAGCAGTCTCTCTCACAACTTTGTAATGCAGGGCAATACTGTATAACTTATGTATCTTTCATCTGTAAGGCTGGGAATCATTGACAGGACAAAAAGGGGGTGGAGGGGGACAAGGAAGATCTTTCTGGATAAAATGATGATAATTTCTCCCAGTGTTTTTTACTTTTATTTTTATGCAAGGATTTGTTTTTGTAAAACAATAGCACTTTTATGAGTTACTATTAAAATATATTGCTAATAAAATTTTGAGCAGTGACGGCTTCACATTCTTGGTTTCTAAGAAACTAGTAGATTTTATGGTTTTTAAAAATCTATTTACAAACATCATCTCTACATACCTCTAGTCCTGCTTTTATTAAAGGAAACCCTACAGGCAGAAATGTAATTTTTCCAAGGTTGGACATATGGCCGATGTCAGAACTAGCGAGATAATGTTATACAGAGCCAAATGCTAAGATTCCCAATGCTGAGGCTCATCAGAGCCCAGAATAGGTTTCTATTACATGGTAGCAAGATATTAGCCACAGAAGTAGAACTCTGTGGAGACAGAACTGCTCACCTGTAAAGCCAGGTACCTCTGAAAATGAATGGCACTCTAGTATTGGGCCACTTCCTGCAGACCCTGGCACTAGGAATGCAATCTTGTATGCCAAGTCAAATAAGTAGAAGTCAGAACTAGAGTGTGATCAAGCTCTTCCTAAACTTTAAATGAATGTGACCTGTGTGCTGCCATGGATCCTGGCATAGATGTGCCCAGTAGGAGATTTTGGTTTTTTATTCTATTCTGTTTTATTTTCGGTAAGCAGAACTGGGGCATAAGATTGATCAATGTAAACAATGAATGCTTGATATTTATTTATCTCATAGATATAAACAGTAGCTACATTTACATGAATGTCAGTAGCTTCATTTGCATGTAACTCTTAGAGTGGAAGAGATAAATGAATGCTATAGGAGTGTGTTGAAAATCAGGATGTGGAGGAATCATCAGAACAGCTTGATATTAATCCCTGGTGGAAAACATACCACAAAAAGTTTCATGTTAGTTTTTTTTTTTTAAGATGTATTTATTTATGCATACAGGAGCTGGGATATAGGCCAGAGGAGTGGGGGAGGTTGGAGGGGGAAGTGTTGAGAGGATTCAGTAGAGACAGAGTGGGGAGCAGAACAGGCAGATCGACTGAAGTACACTGCTGAGGGGAGCAGCAGGGAAGACAGGAGAGGTCTGCCGGGCCATGTGGGAAGCTCCCTGGCTGGGGTCAAACTCATGCTGCAGTGGCTGCTGAATGCTTTATAGTGCTGAGACTCAACCCCTTGTACCACCAGGGAGGCCCAGCTTTTTTTTTTTTTTTTTAAGTCTTTCAGTTGTTTTTATGTTTACGTACATATGTATTTGTAACACTTAGATGTACAAACGTGTGTATGAGTGTATATATATATAATCCTTTTCTCAGTAGTGTTCATTTAATTTGACTGAGTTCTTAAACTGTAGATTTCTCCATGGATTAGACTCTGCATTACAGCACCAGTGAATGTAGCTTCCGTCCTTCCTTAAATGAGCTGGGAAACTCCCAAGTGAGAAAATAATGGGATTTTCTGAGAAAAATTTGTTGCTATCATCTTCTAGGATTCTGTTCTTAAATTCTTCTCTCTTGCTGAGGGATAATCTCTGTGTTTCTTCTAATTCCCCTCTTCTAGAAGCAGGAATAATAAAGTCTTGAGAATCCATAAAGTGTGCTCAGCCCTCAGTATTCCCCTTGCCAGCTCAGTTTCGAATCTTCCTGAATAGTGACTCATACCTCAAAGGTAATTTTGGATTTAAAATGGCTTTCCAAATCTATATAAATGATTTCTGGATTATTTGCTGTTTTAAATTAGCCATACCACTGTTCCTCCCCATTAGCCTAGATAATTGAGAGTTCTCTATATATTACCTGATACCTATAAAAAGAATTGAACGTTCAGAACAGTACCTTTTAATGGCTGCAATTTCAGACATGCAAAGCCAGGCCAGGCTACTTCACTTTTGCTCATAGTAATATACAGATGTGCCTCTGTTTAAGCAAACTCAATAAATGAAAACACTGCTTTATAAAACTGATCAACTAAGAAGGTAATTTTTCTTTTTTTTTTTTTTTTTTTTTTTTTTGGCCTTGAGGGACTTACTACTTTTTTTTTTTTAAGACTTATTTATTTTTTCATACAAGCTGGGATGCAGGCCAGAGGTGTGGAGCGGTGAGAGGGTTCACCAGAGACAGAGTTGGGAGCAGGATAGGAATATGGACCAAAATGCACTGCTGAGGGGAGCAGCGGGCTAGGCAGGAGAGGTCTGCAGCCCCATGTGGGAATCTCCCAGGCCAGGCTCAAACTCTGCACTGCAGACACCAACAGGTCCACGGCGCTGCGCTTAACCCATTGCACCACCAGGGAGACCCAACTTACTACTTTAAAAAGAGATTCACCGTAGGGTTACTCTCATCATTTCCCAGACTGGGTCTAAAGCATCTCTGTTTTAGAGGGAAAAAAAAAAAAATTGATGGATAACTTTCCTAGAACAAATGCATTGTAAGTCACTGATGTCTGCAAGAATGGACCAGAAGGTAGTTAGTTGCAACTTATCATTCTCCAGCTAGGTGTTCTAACTTTTCTTTAAAACTGCTTAGATGCCTTTGCAATGGTTTTTAAATGCTAAAGAAATAGTTCATTCATAGTCCTCTGTGAATCTTATATGAAGTACACTTATGACTGTGATTGATAAGGATGCCTGTAATTTTCAACAGAGGTTACTGTTTAAAAGGTGGCCCAGATATTCATCTGTCAATCTTTGTCTAATAGCGTATTTGTTATTCATTTTTCTGCAACTCCTTGGATTTTTCTTGTTCTTTCCACATATTCAACTTTCTCCTTTCCACAATGTTTCATTTTAAAAGTGAATAAAGAAATTCATCTACCCAATCTGGATAACAAGTATGTTATGTAGTCTTACTTTAATCTTAGTTATCCTTAGACCAAAAGTATTTTTGATATGTGTAGAGACTTTTTTTTTTTAGGGAAATTGTTAAAAATGTACAACTTCAAAGACTTTCCAAATGTTGCATTTTCAAAAATGTTTTATCTTGTTTTTCTTTAAACTTCCTGTTGTTGTGTGTAGGCCAGGGATCACTGAAGGCATTCAGTTTTACATTTTGTATTGGTCTTGGTGTTCTACACTTAATTAACAGAACTTTTACCAAAAATAGCAGTCCTTTTGTGTAATTAAGTACTCAAAGCTGGCTTATTTCTACTGATTTTTTTCAGACTGATTTTAAAGTATACTCTAATTTCCACATATAAATGTTTTCCACTTCTTTATAGAGCATGGATACATGTTGATTGTATCCTTACCATCTAGCTATCTTTGATCCATTTTACCAGGTTATTGTCCCTGATTTACGTTCTAGCTGTCTATTCAACCTTCCTCCTCCCATCTAAATTGATCTCCCTCTCTCCTTCTCTTCCTTCCTTTTCTGTATGGGTGAATGTATTTATCCATCATCTGTTTCCCAGAATGTCATATACCTTACAACAAAAGGTCATTAAAATAAGATTAAAAGTTAAAGGAAAACTTTTAGAAAATTATTTCTAGATCCCTAAGTTAAGGACAGTTACTACTATTAAGCATTAAATTTAGCTCTGAGCTTCCTAGAAGTCAAAGCAGAAAGAAAAACATGATAAATTTTACAGCTGTCATTCTGACAAAATGAAGAACGTTTAAATGGAATACAAAGAACAGCACTGTCCTCGGTAGTTTAAGATACTGTAATATCAGGTTCCAATCTCTGAAATGCTAACTTCTACTGGAATGGAAGTGTTTTACTTACAACTCAAACCAAATGCATATAACCACAACATGAATTTATCGTGGGGAACCTACATTACAACAATATAAGCATACAATTCAATAGGCAGCAAAATGGGCAAAGTTATTAACCTCTTGGCAAAACTGGGAAAAAAATGCAAAGTAGGCAGAATCTGGCCAGAAGAGATCCTGTCATCCCTCCGTCTGCAGGGATGTGTCACCTCATGGGGCAGCAGCGTTGGGAGCCACGCCATGAGGGACAGGTTACTCAAAGTCCAGGTGAAGCAACGAGAAGCCTAGAGGGACTAGACCGGAAGTAATGCGCACCCCATCCAGAGGCTGTCTCCTGTTTATTAGAATCAGGTATAAATGTAGGGCAAGTGCATAGGGAGTGTGCATGCTTGGGGGATGGTATTGGGGATGTGAGGTAGGGTGGAGTGAGCAGGGGCTATTGCCTGGGGGCTCCATTATTCCTGCCAGTTTAAGCATATTGTCTCTATTCTAATATCTGCCTGCTGTTTTCACCAGATACTGGTTTTCCAGTATGTTCCTCATACCAGGACTTTACCCTTGGTGAGAGGCCCCCTGCATGACCCTACACCTAGCTGACAAGCAGGAACTCTGGGCACCAAGGCAATATCCCCGAGGACAAGGAAGGCCAGAGATCCTACAGGAGGACGACAACTCAGAATCAAAGTTCCCCGCAACTTTCACCAAAACCTAAGGAAGGTTCAGGACCACAGCTACAGAATCCATAGGCTTCTCAATTTGGCTTAAATTCGGTGCCTATGTTTATACCAGTTTTCAGAGGCATATTATCAGGACCACCTGGGAATTTTAATTTAGGCAGGGCCTTGGTACAGCTGAGTTTTATTAGTTCTTGTCTTTCCTATTTGTTTTCCAGTGTCTATTTAAACTAGACATTACTTTGTAGGTTTTTTTTAAAGATTTATTTATGCATACAAGAACTGGGGTGTAGGCCAGAGGTGTGGGGGGTGAAAAGATTTACTAGAGACAGTGGGGAGCAAAACAGGCGGTTCTACTGAAATACACTGCTGAGGGGAGCAGCTGGTGAGACAGGAGAGGTCTTCTGCGCCATGTGGGTCAGCGCCCTGACCAGGTGTCAAACTCCTGCTGTAGTGGCTGGCAATAGCTTGATAGTGCTGAGACTAACTCCTGCACCACCAGGGAGGCCCTGTGGTTGCTTTTATTTATTTATTTATTTTGTAATTTTTATTGTTATTTATGTCTTTTATATTTTGTATTCCCCTTGGGTAGCCCACCACCAATTCACCCATGATCCATCTCCATGGTCCCTTGTGTTCTTTTCTATTCTATTTTGTGCCCTTATACTCCTTCCCCCGCCCCCC